>JASDQU011402373.1:16960-54732 GCA_032191745.1 Picea mariana | reverse complement strand
CGACTGGACACGCCCGTTTTTCTAAAAGAAGCCGCAGACTACATCGTAGCGCTTAAAATGCAGGTTCAGGCCATGCAGGCACTCGCAGACTGCTATTCAAATTCTAATGCTCAGGCTGCTTCCGATGTCTCGATATAAGTTCTGGAGATCGAATCTTGGGTTGCACAAGCAAGGGTTATGGGCATTTTCCATGCAGCAGCTGGTAAAATGTATATGTTGTTCGAAGAACAGAAAATATTACACGATGTCCGGGCTGGAGAATCTCTAAAGATCTTCGACTTGGTATGGAATCTGGATTTAGAGTTTGGTTTTACTTCGTTCGTCAAGCAAACGGTTCTAGAAATCTTCTGTCTTTGATGATCTCCCTCCTAGTAATCTAGGGCTGCTCGTTTATTCGTCCAACGTAAATCCTGTTCTACTAATATAGATATCTTCTGTCTTCTATAAGAGACCGTCTATGCAATTTCGTATTCTGCTTCGTTCACGGTTTAGTATGCTGCTGTCTCGTCTGATTGTCAAAACCTATAATTGATTTAAGTTTGCGGAATATGAAGGCATGGCTTGTTCTTTTTATATACATGAAATTATACATTTATGTATATAACTATGATAGCAATTATGTACCAAAGTTATTCATGGGCCTTCATAATCAAAACTGTAAATTGACAGTTTCGCTGCGCCTTGTTTCCATGGAATGAGTGAGATGGCTATTACGATACTCACTAATTACGTACAGATCATACAAAGTTTTAAGGGCTATAGGTCGCCTCACATTCAATGACCATTTGCACGCTCTTTTTGGTCTTCTTTTTCTTTTTCATTTCGACTGACGAATATAGGAGTTTTTAGGGTTCGGTAATGTCCATTGAAATTTTCAGTCCGAGTGATTGTGCTAATTTTAAGGTTTCGTAATCCATACCGACAACACTAATGCGACCACTTGCACGCTCTTTTTGGTTTTTTTTTTTCATTTCCTATATCCTAAGACAGAGGAATATAGGAGCTTTTAGGGTTCGGTAATGTCCATTGAATTTTTCAGTCCGAGTGGTTGTTGCTAATTTTAAGGTTTCGTAATCCATACCGACAACAGTGCGTGTAGAAATCATACTGTGTTTTATCATTTTTCTCTCGAGTGATGAGAGCCTGGCCCTTATTCCTCCCGCGTGGCCATTTATTTATCGAAGTTGTTGGTGGAAAGTGTGTGCTCAGCTACGAAAAATTCCCCTGAAAGTGTGTGCTCCGCTACGAAAATTTTCCCTGATATCAAAATTATTGACGAGCCACAAATATTGGCGATTCGATTTGATTTTATATTTGGATTAATTATTCGTGGAGATCCGTATTAGAAATTCAAAAGAGATAAACTAGCACAGCCGCTTTTTCGCGGCTGAGAACGCCGAAAGGGGATGTTTTAATTGTAGAAAACGTGGTACAGCTAAGGAAATCGGCGGTAGAGAATGGGTGGACAGTTGAAATCCGTGGCAAAAATGAAACGCACGGATAGGTTAGGAAAGACAGAAAATGAAATGCACAGAAAAGCGAGAAAATGAAACGCTTGGACAGTTGACGAAATCTAAATGGTAATTTGAAAGGTTAATCATTTAAACGTGACAATCATATATTGTTACAGTAAACAGGGTAACTGATGCATTCAGAAATAGAAGGAAGTTATGAAGAGTAAATCACATTCATTGATTTGGGAGGACTACTAAAAATATGCCAGCATCTTCAATAGTTAACCATTAGATTAGAATTTTAGATTAAAAGCTGATTAATTGTGCTCATTGTCAATAAGTATATGCCTTTCTGCATAACGAGAGTGCCCATTCAAAGAGACGATTAAAATGGTTTTACATTCATATAATTTTTTGTGAAAATATTCAATCCTTAGTATTTTTGAATTTCTAATTCTGCAAAAATTCAGTTTATCACATTTTTTAAATTCTAAACTTTTAAGAATAATTAACTTAGAATTAGAAATTCCATGATATTTGATTAGATTTTATCTTTGGATTTTTTTTATCAGGAAATATTCATTTTAATGCTGAGTTTATAAAACATTTGAAAACGCAAATGATAATGCACTAGTAAAACTTACAAAAATGGAGTTGAAATTGTAGTACATTTATCTAAGCCATTTTCTTTATATATTTACTCTCTATATGTATGGGTAGACTCTATATGTATGGGTAGAAAGGTTACTATTACAATATAGTATGAGGAAGATGTATAATTCCTTTATTTGACATGTAAGATTTCAAAAAATATTAATATCAAAAAGTTATTTCAATATTGTTATAAGTAAAATATTCCAATATCTAATATTAAGTAAAATAATTCTATATCAATTTTATGATGACAATGATTAGTCAATCAGACCTTAAGAAGGTAAGTGATTACTTGAAATTCTTTAGAATTTTGTTTATGTGCTCTAAAAGCATTAAGAGAAGCTTTCCAAGATCACTATATTTTTGTTGAGTTAAGAGGTAAGGAAGGCTAGTAGTCTGAAAAATATTTTGAAAATGAGATCTAATATAGGTATAGGCTAGACAATATAAGAGAAAGTGCTTTTCACGCTTTCATCCCATGGGGTACTCTTTCATCCCATGAAGTTTTAGGAATTGACCAACGGGTAGATAATTTTGATCTTCTAGATTAAGTTTAATTACATCGTTGTAATACCTTAATTTTATTTTTTGACCTAATTTTTTATCACTTTACATTTTCTCTTTAAATTTTGATTTGACTTTTTTTTAATATTATCTATATTCTACAAAATGGTGTCTTCCATGATTCCCCAATAGTTTACCCAAGACTCGACATCTTTATTCCATGCTTGAGTCCATGGTGGTTATGACTCAATTTTGAAGCAATTTTAGGAAGTCTCTTTTGTTCCATGTTGTTTAACTTGTTCTTATACATTAGGTATTAGCCATGCTCTCAATGGGGGTAAGACTTGTTTCTAAGAGGAGGATGGGATAGGGTGTATTTCCTTTAATTCTAAGATTATAGGTTATAAAAATCTTTTGTATTTTCTCTATCTTTCTCCAGGATTCATGGGAGATACTACAGACTTCACATCCATAAAGAATAACATGTGTAACAACAGTCTCAAAGAGGATTTTCTTCTTATCCCAACTCCAAAGGTGATTTACAATTTTTTTCAAGCCCATAATAAGTTTTTCATTCCTCAATAATCATTTTCTCAATGCTATAATTCTAATTGATCTTGTGGTGAATATCAATTCCAAGGTACTTTTATGAAGTCACTTCCTCCAAGTTGTTGTTGTCATATATAGAGAGTGTGAAAGAGAGTAAAAGTAATAGAAAATAAAAGATTTATTATTATATTGATATGTGTTTTTATGCACACACATAGGTGTATGTATGCATAAAAAAAATTGAAAGTAAAAAAAATTATTATTGCACCAAAAAGAACTTTCTAGAGCTCAAAAAAATATTAATACCAATATTTTTTTTCCTTATTCCAACAATAGGTGCTTTCTGCTTTCCAATATGAGGGAGAAGTGTGATTCTTTTAATGCTTTAATATGGAGTTTCTATGTGGCATTTAAAAATATATTAATAAAAAAAAAATCCAATGTAAGTAGTAAATAAAATATTCCAATGTTCATGTTAAGTAAAATATTTTAATATCACACACACACACACATAGAAATATATATGCATTAATAAATTGAAAGTAAAAAAATCTTTATTGCACCAAAAAGCACTTCCTAGAGCCAAAAAATATATTAATAAATTTATTTTCCTTATTTTAAGAATATGTGTTTTCCCATTCCCCATATGAAAGAGATGTGTAATTTCTAATATATATATATATATATATATATATATATATCTTAAGAACCATGGTAAATCCATCTTAACTATGGATCTATTATGCTTATAGAAAGATTAAATCCCTTGAAGTGGAAACATTTCTTAAGTTTTAGGCTCTAAAAAATTGTTTTCACCTTAAAAGAGATTAGATACATGATAAGATTTTTCCAGATGTATAGACAATATTGTAAATTTTTTTTTATTCTAAATTAGTTTATAAAATTTTAAGATGACCAAACTTTCTTTAAATTAATAATAAATTTCATGAAAAAAACTTCATTTTTAGATAAATTCTTTAAACTAATTCAGTGAACCTCAAGAACTCCATATAACTCATAAAGTGACACATAAATTAAAAAAAAATAAAAATTCTAACATAAATTCATTTTAATCTAGTATTTATAAAATATCAAAACCTATTAAATCTAAAATAAAAATAAAAAATTCATTTTTCAAAACTTAATATTTTTTAATATTTAATAAATTCAAAATTAAAATGAATTTAAATCTATTTAAAATTAAATATATCATAACATAAATAAATTACTATATTATAATTAAAACAAATAATTTTTAAATAATAACTAAAAAATATTATATTAACGGTTTTATATATTTAAATTTAAATGTTAGTTTATTTTTCATTTTTTTCCATCAAACATTGAAATCATTTTTCAACATTTTACTGGAGGCATTTTATGTATAATAAAATTTACATAATTTTTCTTTCCACCAAAAATATTTTCCTAATAATAATATAATATAATTAAAATAATTAGACTTCTCATATATATATTATTATTTTTTTAATTATATTTTTTTTATAAAGTACTTTCAAATTGTCCAGCCTATTTTTGTTTCTTCCCGGTACCACCGTGATGCCTATGCCATTATTACATGGAGTTCAAAACCTTTTAATGTTGTATATATTCTACTTGGAGATGATAAATTCTCTCTATAAGGTTTATGTGGTTGTTAGAGGCCTCATTTATGCCAAAGCATAGGAATGCTCATTTATAAAGCCCAGGGATTTTCACTTCAAAACTAATGTTATAGTTTTTTTTTTGCTAAATTTTTCTTATTTTTTAAAACTTAATATCTTTCAATATTTAATAAATTCAGAATTTAAATTTATTTAAAATTAAACACATTATAACATAAATAAATTATTATAATATAATAATTAAATTTTATAAAATAAATAAATAAATAATCATATTTAATAAATTCAAAATTTAAATTTATTTAAAATTAAACACATTATAACATAAATAAATTATTATAATATAATAATTAAATTTTATAAAATAAATAAATAAATAATCATATTAATATTTTGTGTCCATTTTAATATTGTTATTTTTTTCCATTTAATAAAATTCAAAATTAAAATGAATTTAAATTTATTTAAAATTAAACATATCATAACATAAATAAATTACTATAATATAACAATCAAATTTTATAAAAAAATTATATTAACATTTTTATCCGTTTTAATGTTTATTTTTCCATCAAACGTTGAGATCATTTTTCGACACTTTACTTAGAACGTTTTCTGTATTATAGAATTTACATCATTTTTTTTTCCACTAAAATATTTTATTAATAACAATAGAATGTAATTGAAACATTTAGATTTTTCATATTTATGAATTTTATAATTAAAATTATTTTATAAATTAAATATATTAGTATTTATTAAATATATAATTTTTTTTTCTAAATACTAGAAGTTTTATTTAGGTTTTAATATATTTTTGTTTCTAGTCCCAGAGGTGTAGGACATTCGGTGTTGAAGTGTGTTGCTAAAGTTCTTCTTGATGTTAAAATCATAGATTCGAAATATGCGGGAACAAAAAATCCAACCATATTTAAGGGTTGGTGTGGCTCAGACCAAGTACGACAAACAAAAATATATATATATATATATATATATATATATATATATATATATGTTTCTTCCCATACCATGGTGAAGATTATGTCATCATTGGTTAGAATTCAAAAACCTTGTAATAGTGCCTACATTTTACTTGAGTTCAAAAACCTTGTAATGTTGTATACATTTTACTTATAAGTAATAATTTATGTATAAAAGGTTTATGTGGTGATTTTGAATGTTCATTTAAAAACTAATGTTTTAGTTTTCCTATTTGTAGCCAAATGGTTCCATCTAAATGGTTCCATCTAAAGTGTATTTTTGGTGATTGAGGCCTCACTCATGGCACTTAGCCCCATATGCTTCATTTAGGACCTAAGTCCTCTTTTTTTCTACTACAACTATGGTTAAGGACTTTATGTCCAACCCTATTTCACAAAACCTATTAATAATGCCCACATCTCACTTGTAGGTTAATGATTCCCTCCTAAATTCTTGTCTGGTGCTTTTAGGCCTCGTTCATAGTTGGATACGCACACAAAGATGATGGTCTCAAAAGAAACAATAAATACTTCTAAGAATGCACTCTCATCATGGTCTTCAAGAGCTCATGAGTGTTTTTATAGTGTGTGCATTATTTTAATAGGCTCAATAACGACCAAATTTCCATCATTAGTGCACATTCACACATTCCTAAAATGAATACATGTTAATAATGCATGTTTTCTAAGAATGCATACATTATTTCATTCATTAAAAAAACTGAACTTCTTGGATTTATTTCTTCTAACTTTTCTCTCTTTCCTAACGAGATCACAAATGCAGTTTTTAGTTTTTAGCACACTGAAGGCATGTTTTCAATCATGTCTCTCATTGTAAAAACAACAAGGAGGTTAGAGTCATTTTCATTCATTTTTTTCCAATAGTGTTAGTGGCATTGTTTCTCTTTATTCATCAAATCCTAGGTATGTTTTTGTCCCAAGCATGTTATCTATACTTGGGAAATGAGTTTTGTTTTACTTGGAAAAGTATAAGATATTTTTTTGAATGTTGAAATGAAACACTCAAATTTCATTGAGATGAATACAAACCACCAACAAGAACTAAAGTGATTTCTAACCAAACTCAAGATGAAAAAATCATTATTGGCAATAGTATTGACTCAATTAGAAACCTAATTCAAGGTTTTAGTATGATTAGAGTGTTGATATTATGGTAGTTGTGGGAGGTATTAGCCTCTACGTGTAACCTTCGACTAGTATAGAATATTCTGGGAAGTAACAAAAATCCTAGAAGGTTAGGAAATAACCTTAGAAGACAAGTTAGCTCAAGATAATAATTTTTATTAAATTATTAACTTCTAAAAGTAGAAGTGGACCAAGTTAGGTCACTTTGAGGACTATAAATAAGAGGGCTCTAGAGATCATTTGTCACACACACTCTCAAAACTCCATAAGGAAAATTGGTGTGCATCACTTGAGGAGAGCTTCAACTGCTATAGTGGTGACTTAGTCTTTGGTTATGGTTGGAATTTATTCTTGGTTATGGTTTGGACTTTCTTCTTGGTATGCTAGCATTGCAGAGAGGTACAATGCCTTAGTTCGTTATGGGTTCTAGGGTTTTCTTCCAAAATTATTTTGTCTTTCAAGGTTAAGGTGCTCGGGGGTGGCCTTTGTGCCTATGGTTGGGTGACAATATTGTGATATTTTCTATGGTGAAATGAACACACTTATTATTCTAACAGGTTATGGGCCCACACTATTTTTGGATAGTCTAACCACTAGAAGGTAGATTGGGAGGATTTTCTCAATTGCAGTTGCAGTTGTAGCCAGAGTTTTGTTGCAACAATGAAACCCTAACCCTTATGTTGAGGCACCTTAAGTGAAGTGCTTGACCTAATTCATGGATAACCTAGTGTGCCCTAGACTAGTGCACCTCTTGGTACTCTCAGAAAACCAAGGCATCAAGTTTGAGTTTTTGGTCAAAGTCAAAGGTTGACCAAGTCAAATTCAAAGGTTGGCCAAGTCAAAGTCAAATAAATCATGACTTAGTGTATGAAGTCAGAAAACAAGTTAGAAGGGGATTCTAACTTCATAGCATGGAAGACAAGGATTGACCTCATCCATGCCAAGAATAAAGTGTTGGATATCATGAAAGGAAAGATCATCGAACCACAATTTGAAGCGGGAGCATCAAAATGTTGCAGTTATGGAGAATTTCAAGGACAATGACATCAATGTTGTGAGAATTATAGTGGACTCTATAAAGGACCATTTGATACCCTACATTTCTCATCTTGAGTCATAGAAGGACCATTTGATACCCTACATTTCTCATCTTGAGTCATATATTGATACCCTACATTTCTCATCTTAAGTCATATAGCATGGAAGACAAGGATTGACCTCATCCCTGCCAAGAATAAAGTGTTGGATATCGTGAAAGGAAAGATCATTGAACCACAATTTGAAGATGGATCCTCAGAATGTTGTAGTGATGGAGAAGTTCAAGGACAATGACATCAATGTTGTGAGAATTATAGTAGACTCTATAAAGGACCATTTGATACCCTACATTTCTCATCTTGAGTCATATAAGAAGATGTACGATGCCCTAACCTATTCGCAGTCAGAAATATTGGACAAGTGATGAGTATGAAGAATGACCTCTGTGACATGAAAATGAATGATGATGATAGCATAACATCATACTTTGTAAGAATGTCTCAGTTAATATATCAACTACAAGTTATTAAGGAAATCATTTTAGAAAAGGAACTAGTAAATATAGTACTTAATGGCCTTCCAAGACATGAGATGCATTTTCCACAAACATGAACACAAGAATGGAGCATCCCCCATTTGAAGAACTTTGGACATGTTGTGCATAAGAAGAATCAAGGATTAGAACAAAAGATAAATCCAAAAAAAAAGATGATGATCAAGCCTACTCAACAAAGTTCAAGAAATTCAGGAATAAGAAGAAGTTTGGCTCAAGAAAAAAACCAAATAAAGAAAAGAACATGTAAAAAATAAAATTTCTTCAAATGTCAAAAATAAGGTCACTATAGGAACGAGTGTCATGAGTCAAAGAAAAGGAAGTAAACACATGAAGCAATAGTTTCCAAAGAAAAGGAACCCTCAAAGAAATTCAAGCAGGATGAAGCAAACTTCTTCTACTGGCCATGCTAACAATATTCTTATGTAACATAGTCCTTGCACATAACATGATTACATAGATCATGTACATATCATGTGTATCTATTTCTTAGAAGATAAGATAATACCTGTGGGAGAATAACAAGATAAGGATTTCCATTACAATGACTACTAGTAATGTATTTGAAAAGGATGAAGTATGTCGACTACCTCTGGTGACAATCCCTATAGAAGCTATTAAAATTGTATATAAGTAACAACTACCATATGGGTTGCAATCATAACCAAGCTTGACGAGACCTGGAAGGAGTCAAACCATAAAGAACTCAGTAATCAAGAGGAAACTATAATAGACTTGTGACACATTACAAAAAGCAAGAAGGATGCAGACGGAAGCATGGACTCTCTCAGATGGAGGGAACTAATTACATAATTCCAAAAGAAGAGCATGCATATTTATCATTCAGGAATGAATCTGAGATTAGGAGGGAGCTAATCCTCAATGATGCGATATATTAAAGAACTCGTGAATACTATGAAGTATCTTTCCATGTTCTTCATTATAAGTAACATCCATGATAAGCATCAGGTGTTCAATTTGACTCTAGAAAAAGTCTTCTTCGAAAAGAATCCCTAAATATCCTTGGTTGTCCATCTACATTTATGCTCCTATGACTAAAAGAAGAAGTTGAAAAATTAAGAAAGGAAGGGAATAGAATCTATAGAAGATTCCATGGACTCCAACATTGAAGAGAAACGTGAGGAAGAACATGAATATTCCAAGAAAGAAAGAAAATTCAAAACAACCAATTGAACTAGTTATTATACCAAGAATAATAAGACTACCAGAATGTTTTGAACCCACTAGAAGCAGTCAAACAAAAGGAATGGAAGGAAGTTGTGATGAATAACAATGTATGTGAGAAATTGTAAAAAATACTTATGAATGGAAGAATTGATAGATACAAGGAAACATTTGGAACTAGAGAGTTCTCCCAGAAGGAGGGACAAGACTATGATGATAGCTTGTTCCAGTAAATAGATATACTTGTAGTTGAGACATTATATATCTTGCAGTGTCCATGGGTTGGATTTTACATCAGATGGATGTAAAGACCGGTCTTCTCAATGGAGTAATTGAAGAAGAATCATATGTAGAACAACCTCAAGGTTTTGAGGTATACCAGAAAGAGACCCATGTATGTAGATAGAAGAATACCTTGTATGGATTCAAGCAACTTGGTGCAGAGCCTCTCATGTACAACACAAGTGTGGTAAAAACTTCCTATGATATAGGAAGTGTATCGAATTTTTTTTTCAGAAGTCTGAGATGATGAATTACAAATCCATGGAAAAATCCCATGATGAAATATCTAAATAAGTTGAGAGACTTTGACCCAGTAAAACCATCTTTGTATCGGTAACTGATTGTCTCCTTGATCTATTCGATGAATACTAGGCCAGACATTTTCTTTTCTATAAACATGTTGATCCGGTTCCAGGTGAAACCTAGCCATGAGAATTGAATAATTGCAAGGCATTCCTTGAAATATATTCTTAAGACGTTTGAGTTATGATATACAACTGCATGGATTTATCGATTCAGATTGAGGAGGGAGTGCAAATAACAAAAGAAGTACTTCTTGGATATGTTTCTAGTTTGAGCTTTGCCACGATATCATGGGCTAGCATGAAATAAAATTCTATTGCATTGAGCACTGCAGAAACATAGTATATTTTAGTTGTTGATGCTTGTATGGAAGTAGTGTGGCTCCATAAGCCGGTTATGGAATGTTTGATTAGGTGTTGGACTCAACCATGATATATTATGATAACTAGAGCCATGAAAATGATCTGAAAATAAGGATTTGACTTGTTTTTCTATGTAAGCACCCTCTAGTCAATTAAAATAAACTTCAGGACCTTTCTCAATGTCTTAGTTGTGCAAGAGGATTTATGTGTCAAGTTTAGACTCCTTTTAAAAGTTTATGTGTGAGTATTTTAAAAGGTTAAATATGTTGTTTAAAGAATACAATATCAAATGAATTGCAACAATTAATAACCAACAAACTCACAACAATAACAAGATGATAAAGGATTTCACTCCCAACTGAGCTACATCTCCTTGAGCCTCCATCAATGGACTAGGCTCTCTGGGATTAGTTTGTCAAATATTATTTTACAAGTTGTTTCTCAAATCAAATGGATTTACTGATTGTACCATTTGGTTCAAAATACATAAAAACCCCAAAAATGACTATTAGAACTCTGAAAATAGACCATGGCTCATCCAGGCATGACCTCTTCTACATGTGGCCTTGCATTTCCCTGAGCTTCCTTATGGAAAAAACACCTGTAAAAGTCCTCAAATACCTTTGAAACCTATCCCAAAGTGTTCATAGCATAACAATTAGTCAAAAATGTCTATTCAGTGACAAAAAATAGACTTGGGCTCATCTAAGCATGACCTCCTTCAATGGTGGCCCTAAACTCCCTAGAGCTCCCTGAAACTTCAATGGTGTAAAACCTGCAATATAAGTCTCCAAATGCCTTTGAAAATAGTGCCAATGGATTTAGAACGTCCAAAAACCCCTAGCTGGGATTTTTCGTCACCTCATTTGGAAAAAACTGAAGAAGTTAGGATTCCTTGCATTTTCCTCCTTCAAGCTTGTTGTCACAGAGGTGTTGGGTGCATGGGGGGCCATGTCGCCATGTCCCAGCGTGTAAAAAAAATACTTTTGCAAGGCTTAATGTGAACTCGACATGTTTCGGCACGTGGTGTTAGTCGTTTGAAACTCGCACCAACTCTGTGGGTTAGGGTCATGTGGGAGAATATAAAAACCAAGGACTGGGGCTAAGCCCCAGCCCAGACCCCAGGCCATAAAACATTATATGTGAATTCAAATAAAATGTAACACATATATATAATAATCACCAACGTATGGTGCACCAGTTGCGTAGCCTTTTCCAAGGTGTTAGACCGTGTGTGGAGGTCTAGGGTTCAACCCCCTTTGAGTCCACAAACTTTTAAACAAACAAGATTTTAACACGGTGCCACATGGCATCCCATGCCTAGGCTATGTGGCACCACCCCATTTGTTAATCAATATTTCCACGTGTCTCAAAATGATCCGCCCACATGTCCTACCAAATAAATTCTTGCCAACTCATCACTTTCCACGTCACCACTTTCCACGTCATCATATGACACATCATCACCACCACGTGTGAGGTACGACCCTACCACGTCATGACCTGTACGGACTATATAGTCAGCATTTTTTTTGCCTGTTTGGAAAATCAAACAGAACGAGATATCTCACTCATTCGATGTATGTTTGACCATGTTCGAAGTGCGTTGGATTCGTTTAACATGGTGCCATGTGGCAACCCATGCCTGGGCCATGTGGCACCACCCCATTTGTTAATCAAGATTTCCACGTGTCTCAAAATGATTCGCCCATGTGTCCTGTCAAATAAATGCTTACCAACTTAGCACTTGCCACATCAGCATATGACACATCATCACTGTCGTGTGTGAGGTACATCCCTACCACATCATCACCTGTACAGAGTGTATGGACTATACAATCAACATTTTTTTGGCATGTCTGGAAAATTGAATAGAACATGATATATCACTCATCTGATGTCCATTTGACCCCATTCAAAGTGAGTTGGGTTCGTGACGCTGAGGCCTAATCTCTTGTTTGTTTTGAAGTGATTATGAAAACTTTGATTTATGGGCTAAAATTTGACCCCTGGTCCAGATTCTGATCACACCTTCCCACTAAAAGGATTTTGGACCCATAAACGCTAATGAATATCTTCCTGAGATTCACTACTCTTCTACTTCCAATTTCTATCAACTGATTCTACTTGAAAATTACTTTTGGCAATCACCTGGGTACCTTGACATGCCTTGCACTGCAACTAGCTATGTCCCTCAACCATTGTTCTTTGGCTGCTACTGACCCACTATTCTCTTTGTGCTTGGAAAGTTGTCAGCCTTCCCACTGAGAATCAAGTCCCTCTCGTGAACTCTTTGGTGTCAACACTATCTGATCTACAATGGCTACAAAATGCTTTCCTGCGACATCTTGTCACAAACCAAGAAACCCATCAATCTTGAAAACAAACTTTATACAAGATTGAAAATGATGCCAACGACCGCATATTTGTACTTCATCAAAGTACTTGGCTTTTTCGTGCATCTTTGTGTACTTATTATTGACTTACAATTCGACAAACACCATCGACTAAACATAAGTCGAAAAAAATGATCGACACAACATATTTGTCAAGACAACAGTGACACAAGTTAAGACTCATTTGAAACATATAGACATTCCCAATGACAAGTTGACATTCATGATACACAAACATGTTACAATCATGAGTCACTCATAATGAAACTTACACAAAGTTCATTGTTTACACACATACAAAATCGCATGCATGTGCATCGCTCTTCAACTCTCCTTCAAGTACAAACATAAGTACATAAACCCAAAAACATCTGGGTACATAAGAGCTGAAAATGAAAAAGATATAAATGGCTGCAACAAGTGAGTATCATACCCCTCTTTTACATCCTCTTGGCGAAGTTGTGCAACAACAAGAATGCCTTCAAAAAGGATTTCCTTCACATGCAAACTTGCATCATACAAGTTATGATAAACTGCTGCGACTTGTCATACTTTCAACAGAAATGCATACAAAAGGCTGAAATGTGCATCTACAAACAAATAAATGCACATCAACAAGAAAGGACATGGTTCCTTTGGGCATGAGGTCTACAGAAAACCCATGCACACAGATAGATATTTGCATGTTGATTCACACCATTTTCTTCCCAAAATCTTGGAGTACTTAACACCTTAGTGACTCGAGCTTTACGCATTTCCGATGAAGAGCATGTTGAGTTGGAACTAAATCATCTAGCAGATGCATTTGAAAGGAATGGGTACTCAGTAAACAAAGTTGAGAAAGCCATGACAAAGGAAAAAGGATCCTATGCGAGACAACAAAGTACACATCAAGAAATAAAGAGGTTTTCCCTCCCTTACATCAAAGGTCTATCTGAGAAGATATCTAGAATCTTAACGAAAGGTGACATTCATGTGGCTTTCTCTCCCACCAACACCATAAGGACTATGCTAGAATCAACAAAGGATCAGATTGACCCCAGCCTACATAAAAGAGTTTATGCTATTCCTTGCTCATGTGCCAAAGTCTACATTGGTGAGACAGGAAGATCGATGAAAGTCATATTTAAAGAGCATGGTGCCGACCTAAAATTGAATAGAGTCCAAAAGTCAGCCCTCATTGAACATTCTTGTACAACCAGCCACCATGTGTGTTTAGAGGATGCTAGAGTTGTGGCCAAAATGGATAACTATGGGAAGCGTAATGTAATGGAGGCTTTCGAAATCGCGTTAAACCCCAATAATTTAAATCGATATGATGGATGGAAGTTAAGCAAGAGTTGGAGACAAGTGCTTGTTGACTTAGGACAAATTACTTGTTTACTTAAGATATGTTATGTGATCATTTCTTGGGGTTTAATTTTACCAAGATGACCTCTCTCAGCACGGGTTTACTTAAGATATGTTACCTGACCGTTGCTTAGGGTTTAATTTTACCAAGATGGGTTTGTTTTTACCAATATGACCTCTCTCAACGTGGGTATCAAGGATCTGGACATCTATTTAATTGTGTTGTATCTGCTTATTCGATGAACCTCTCTTCTCTCTCGAGTGCTCCTCCTGATGATGATCCCTGGAGGGATCGAAATGCGTCGACTCTCTTGTTTCAAGAGTAGAGTTCCTTTATTTATTTATTTTTCTCTTGCGTCTTCACAATGTTTAGCCAGATTCTTGCCCTCCACAGAAGGGACGCACTGGACGAGTTCAGACTCCTCAAGAAACTTAAGATAAAAATGGCACATTGTTTAGCAGATATCAAATTTTTGAAGCAATGCAGGGATGAGGACATCATTCTGAAGTTTGTTGCAATCAACCACCATCTGAAAGCTGGAAAATGCAACTGAATCTTTCGTGCAACAAGTTTCTCTCTTGTCAAGGAAGAAGTCAAATCCAAGAGGAAGGATATTGAGGTGTTGTCCAACAAAGCTTGTATGCTACAAATCAAACTTGCAAATATCATTCGCACAGACCTATGGGACGCAACCCATGCCAAACTTGCCATATATCTCGATGAGGTTTTGAGCACGAAATTATCAAAACAACAGTTAAAATTCATGCATCTCAAGAAACAATAGTTGGGCGACTCAGTCAACCATAACACAAGCACGTATTCCAATGTAATAAACCTCTCTAACCAATAGCTGGATCTGCCAAGACAATGGGTATTAGACTATGGCCTCAACTTCACAGTGGCTCCGAACAAAATTCTTGTAAAAGAAATGATATGTGATATTGAGGTTACCATCAGGCCTCTTCCCTCGAATACAGCAGAAATGATAAGAAAAGAATGCGCAGTAGCAATAAGGTGTGCTAAACTCCCCAGAAAAAACATCAGTAAGGAGGAAGCTACAACACTAAGAGGACATAGACGAAACAAGAACATTACAATCCTCAAGGTGGATAAGGGCAACGCCACCGTTGTATTAAATACTTCGGATTATGTTGAAAACATGATGGATCATCTTACCAACTATGAGAGCTATAAGAAATTAGAAAAATACCTTAGAAACAAGGTTATTAAGGAGGTCTCTCCGGTCATCAAGGAATCCTCTCTCCACGAAGTTTTAAAAAAGAAGATCACCCCCAAAAACTGCTTGGTGCCACGAATTTATGGATTTTACCTAAAATCCATAAGGACAACATCCCCCTTCAACCGATTGTGAACACCATTGGATCTCTGACATATCTCCTGGAAAAATTCTTGTTCAATAAGTTAAAACCCTTGGTCATCTTAACAACCTCATTTATCAAAGATTCAACGCATTGGGTTTATGAAATCAAGCGGTAGTAGGTAGTAGAGAATGATTTGTTGGTCAGCTTCGATGTGGTGTCACTTTATACCAAGATCCCAGTAGAAGATTCCATTAAGCTCATCGAGGAACTTACGGACAAGGAGACGTCAATGGTAGTAAGAGTTTTTCCGAGTTCCACTTTCTTTACTTTCAGAGGCAGTTTTTATGAGAAAATAGAGGCTGTGGCTATGGGATCCCCACTGTCACCAGTGGTCGCAAACCTGTATATGGAACACTTTGAAGGACAGGTGCTTGAATCTTTTCCTTTGAAACCCAAATATTGGAGAAGATATGTTGACGATACAAATTTCCTTTGGCCCCATGGGAGGAACAATTTGAATGAGTTTTTCGATCATTTAAATAGTCAGCATGAGAACATAAAATTCACAATGGAGATTGAAAAGGATAATAGCACTCCATTTTTGGATATTCGCATCACCAAGAAAAGAGATGGTTCCTTTGGGCATGAGGTCTACAGAAAACCCATGCACACGGATAGATATTTGCATGTTGATTCACACCATTTTCCTTCCCAAAAGCTTGGAGTACTTAACACCTTAGTGACTCGAGCTTTACGCATTTCCGATGAAGAGCATGTTGACTTGGAACAAAATAATTTAGCAGATGCGTTTAAAAGGAATGGGTACTCACTAAACGAAGTTGAGAAATCCATGATAAAGGCAAAAGGATCCTATGCGGGACAACAAAGTACACGTTAAGAAATAAAGAGGTTTTCCCTCCCTTACATCAAAGGTCTATCTAAGAAGATAGCTAGGATATTAAGGAAAGGTGACATTCATGTGGATTTCTCCCCCATCAACACCATAAGGACTATGTTAGACTCAACAAACGATCATATTGACCCCAGCCTACATAAAGGAGTTTATGCTATTCCTTGCTCATGTGGCAAAGTCTACATTGGTGAGATAGGAAGATCGATGAAAGTTAGATTTAAAGAGCATGGTGCCGACCTAAAATTGAATAGAGTCCAAAAGTCAACCCTCACTGAACATTCTTGTACAACCAACCACCATGTGTGTTTAGAGGATGCTAGAGTTGTGGCCAAAATGGATAACTATGGGAAGCGTAAAGTAATGGAGGCTTTGGAAATCACGTTAAACCCCAATAATTTAAATCAAGATGATGGATGGAAGTTAAGCGAGAGTTGGAGACCAGTTCTTGTCGACTTAGGACATGTTACTTTTTTACTTAAGATATGTTACGTGACCGTTGCTTAGGGTTTAATTTTACCAAGATGACCTCTCTCAGTGTGGGTTTACTAAAGATACATTACCTGACTGTTGCTTACAGTTTATTTTTGCCAAGATGGGTTTATTTTTACCAATATGACCTCTCTCAACATGGGTTTCAAGGATCTGGATATCTATTTAATTATGTTGTATCTACTTATTTGATGAGCCTCTCTTCTCTCTCGAGTGCTCCTCCTGATGATTATCCCTGGAGGGATCGAAATGCGTCAACTCTCTTGTTTCAAGAGCAGAGTTCCTTTATTTATTTATTTTTCTCCCGCGTCTTCACAATGTTTAGCCAAATTCTTTCCCTCCACAGAAGGGATGCACTAGACGGGTTCAGACTTGTTGAGAAACTTAAGATAAAAATGGCACATCATTTAGCAGATGTCGAATTTTTGAAGCACTGCATGGATGAGGACATCATTTCGAAGTTTGTTGCAATCAACCACCATCTGAACGCTGGAAAATACAACCGAATATTTCGTGCAACAAGTTTCTCTCTGGTCAGGGCATAAATCAAATCCAAGAGGAAGGATATTGAGGTGTTGTCCAACAAAGCTTGTAGTCTGCACATCAAACTTGCAAATATCATTCGCACAAACCTATGGGATACATCCCACGCCAAACTTGCCATATATCTCGATGAGGTTTTGAGCACGAAATTATCAAAACAACGATTAAAATTCATGCATCTCAAGAAATAGCAATTGGGTGACTCAGTCAACCATATCACAAACATGTATTCCAATGTAATTAACATCTCTAGCCAACATCTGGATCTGCCAAGACAACGGGTATTAGACTATGGCCTCAACTTCGCGGTAGCTCTGAACAAAATTCTTGTAAAAGCACTGATATGTGATATTGAGGCTGCCATCAGGCCTCTTCCCTCGGATACAACCGAAACGATAAGACAAGAATGCACAATATAAATAAGGTTTGCTAAACTCCCCAAAAAAAACATCAGTAAGGAGGAAGCTGCAACACTAAGAGGACTTAGACGGAACAAGAACATTACAACCCTCAAGGCAGATAAGGGCAATGCCACCGTTGTATTAAATACTTCGGATTATGTTGAAAACATGATGGATCATCTGACCAACAACGAGAGCTATAAGAAATTTGAAAAATACCCTAGCAGCAAGGTTATTAAGGAGGTATCTCGGGTCATCAATGAATCCTCTCTCGATGAAGTTTTAAAAAAGAAGCTCACCCCCAAAAACTGCTTGGTGCCATGGATTTATGGATTTTACCTAAAATCCATAAGGAAAACATCCCCCTTCGACCGATTGTGAACACCATTGGATCTCCGACATATCTCCTGGAAAAATTCTTGGCCAATAGGCTGAAACCCTTGGTCGGGTTAACAAGCTCATTTGTCAAAGATTCAACGCATTGGGTTTATGACATCAAGTGGTGGCAGGTAGCAAAGAATGATTTGCTAGTCATCTTCAATGTGGTGTCACTTTATACCAAGATCCCAGTAGAAGATGCCATTAATTTCATCGAGGAACTTATGGACAAGGAGACGTCGATGCTGGTAAGAGTTTGCCTGAGGTGCACTTTCTTTACTTTTCGAGGCAGTTTTTATGAGAAAATAGAGGGTGTGGCTATGGGATCCCCACTGTCACTGGTGGTTGCAAGTCTGTATATGGAACACTTTGAAGGACAGGTGCTTGACTCTTTCCCTTTAAAACCCAAAGGTTGGAGAAGATATGTTGACGATACAAATTTCCTTTGGCCCCATGGGAGGAACAGTTTGAACGAGTTTTTCAATCATTTAAACAATCACCATGAGAACACAAAATTCACAATGGATATTGAAAAGGATAATAGCATTCCATTTCTAGATGTTTGCATCACCAAGAAAGGAGATGGTTCCTTTGGGCATGAGGCTTATAGAAAATCCACGCACACGGATAGATATTTGCATGCTGATTCACACCATTTTCCTTCCCAAAGGCTTGTAGTACTTAACACCTTAGTGACTCAAGCTTTATGCATTCCAATGAAGAGCATGTTGAGTTGGAAATAAATCATCTAGTAGATGCATTTAAAAGGAATGGGTACTCAGTAAACCAAGTTGAGAAAGCCATGATAAAAGCAAAAGGATCCTATGCTGGACAACAAAGTACACATCAAGAAATAAAGAGGTTTTCCCTCCCTTACATCAAAGGTCTATCTGAGAATATAGCTAGGATCTTAAGGAAAGGAAAAATTCATGTGGCTTTCTCCCCCATCAACACCATAAGGACTATGTTAGACTCAGCAAAGGATTAGATTGACCCCAACCTACATAAAGGAGTTTATGCTATTCCTTGCTCATGTGGCAAAGTCTACATTGGTGAGACAGGAAGATCGATGAAAGTCAAAATTAAAGAGGATGGTGCCGACCTAAAATTGAATAGAGTCCAAAAGTCAGCCCTCGATGAACATTCTTGTACAACTAGCCACCATGTGTGTTTAGAGGATGCTAGAGTTGTGGCCAAAATAGATAACTATGGGAAGCGTAAAGTAATGGAGGCTTTGGAAATCGGGTTAAACCCTAATAATTTAAATTGAGATGATGGATGGAAGTTAAGCGAGAGTTGGAGACCAGTTCTTGTCGAATTAGGACATGTTACTTTTTGAGTTAATATATGTTACGTGACCATTTCTTAGGGTTTAAGTTTACCAAGATGACCTCTCTTAGCGCAGGTTTACTTAAGATACGTTACTTGACTATTTCTTAGGGTTTATTTTTACCAAGATGGGTTTATTTTTTCTAAGTTGAACTCTCTCAATGCAAGTTTCAAGGATCTGAATATCTATTTAATTGTGTTGTATATGCTTATTTAATTAGCCTCTCTTCTCTCTCGAGTGCTCCTCCTAATGATGATCCCTGGAGGGATCAGAATGCGTCGACTATCTTGTTTCAACGTAGAGTTCCTTTATTTATTTATTTTTCTCCTGCATCTTCACAATGTTTAGCCAAAGAAAAGCAAGCCTTATTTGTTCAAGAAATCTAACCATTTCTTACCAAGCCAATTCAATGGTGAATTTTTCTGCTGAAAATCATCTTCTTTTGAATCATCTTGACTCACATCGATGATGGAATCTCCTCTTCCATTCTTTCCAGTCTCTTTATCCATATGCTTCTCGCGATGTGGATGAGTGGTTGGATGCAATGTCCAACATTGGTCAACGAGATGACCTCTCTTCTGGCAATGAGTGCTAATATTTTGCATCTTGTTTTCAAGTTGCCTTTGCTTGGAAAGTTTCCTAAATGTGGTCATTCTTTTCCAGCATCTTGAAACATGATGGTTATCTAAACCATAATATGTACATGGAATTTTTCTTCCGTTTTTACATGCAAATTTACCATGCTTAACATAATCAAAATAAACCGAGTTATAGGCAGAAATATACCTTGAACATTCACCTTTATAGCCTTCTTGAGGAGGTGAATTTTAAAAGTTACTAGCTCTCTTTTGAAGACCAACAAAAATGTTCTTGTCCTCATGGCTATCACAAATATCTTGTTTCACACATTTGCATTCATCTTGAACACATACTTTGCATGCTTGAGGGATTGAACTTGCAACAAAAGTTCTTGAACATTCACCTTTATCGCCTTCTTGAGGAGGTGAATTTGAAGAGTTACCAGCTCTCCTTTGAAGACCAACAAAAATGTTCTTGTCCTCATGTATGTCACAACTCTCTTGTTTCATAAATTTGCATTCATCTTGAACACAAACTTTGCATGCTTGAGGGATTGAACTTGCAACAAAAGTTGTTCTTGGAACTATTTCCCTTGTCTCTTCAACTTTGGAATTTGCTCCATCCTTATGTTCATATCCAAGACGCATATAGTTGGGCCTCTCCTCAACAACAATAGGCTCAAAAATGCTTTGTGCATGATTTCCTAAACCTCTACCTTCATAGCCCATTTTTAACAATAACTTGAACCGTATTCCTCTAGTGTGATTTTCAAAAACACCAAAGCATTCATCTTGAGAGGAATTTGAAGAAAAACTAGCATTACATACCTCATGTTCATGCATGTACTTGGTAAGGGTTTCCTTTGCCTCATGGAGCTGAGTCTCCATGTCATGCAACTTTTCGAGAAGCTGGTGCTTCTCCTCCTTCATGGCCATCAACTTCTCTTGAAGGACAATGCTCTCCTTCATATCTTCCCACATCTATTGCACCATATCTCTCATGGTTACAAACTCCTTCAACCTCTCTTTTTCAAAGAACTTGGATAATGAAGATGTATGAGAACTATCAATGTTTGAAGCTTCCTCCATCCTTGCAAGATATCAAACTTCAACACAAAACTTACACAATAATACCAACAGCTAAATCTCTAGCTATCAATGGCAATCATATGAGAAAAACTATGCTATGATACCACCTGATCTAAAAATAGGGGGCTGAATTGTTTTGCTATGCAAGCACCCTCTACTCCATTAAAATAAACTTCACGACCTTGCTCAATGTCTTAGTTGTGCAACAGGATTTATGTGCCAAGTTTAGTCTCCTTTTAAAATTTTATGTGTGAGGATTTTAAAAGGTTAAATATGTTGTTTAAAGAATACAACACCAAATGAATTGCAACAATTAGTAACCAGAAAACTCACAAAAATAACAAGATGATAAAGGAGTTCACCCCCAACTGGGCTACATCTCCTTGAGCCTCCATCAATGGACTAGGCTCTTTGGGATTAGTTTGTCAAAGATTATTTTACAATTTTTTTCTCAACTCCAATGATTTACTAACTATACCATTGGGTTCAAACTACATAAAACCCCCAAAAATGACTAATAGAACTCTAAAAACGGACCATGGATCATCTGGGCATGACCTCTTCTACATGTGGCCTTGAGCTTCCCTGAGATTCATTGTGGAAAAAACACATGTAAAATTCCTCAAATTCCCATGAAACTTATCCCAATGTGTTCATAGCATCGAGCCATGGCTCATCCGGGCATGACCTCTTCTACATGTGGCCTTGAGCTTCCTTGAGATTCCTTGTGGAAAAAACACTTGTAAAATTGCTCAAATGCATCCGAAACCTGTCCCAATGTGTTTAGAGAATAACAATTAGTCAAAAATGACTATTCAGTCACATAAAATAGACTTGGGCTCATCTGAGCATGAACTCCATCAATGGTGGCCCTAAGCTCCCTAGAGCTCCCTGAAACTTCAAAGTAGCAAAACCTACAAAAGAAGTCTCCAAATGGCTTTGAAAACCATGCTAATGGATTCAGAACATCCAAAAACCCCTAGCTGGGATTTTTCGGCACCTCATTTGATTATGTGTGGAGGTCCATGGTTCGACTCCTTGGACTCCACAAACTTTTAAACGAACAAGCTTTTAACATGGTGCCACATGGCACCACCCCATTTGTTAATAAAGACTGCCACGTGTCTCCAAATGATTCACCCACGTGTCCTATCAAATAAATGCTTTTCAAATCAGAAATTGCCACATCACCACTTGCCACATCAGCATATGATACATCATCATTGCCACGTGTGAGGTATGACCTTTCCACATCATCACCTGTATGGACTATACAGTCAACATTTTTTTGCATGTTTGGCAAATCGAACAGAGCGTGATATCTCACTCATCTGATGTCTGTTTGACCCCATTCGAAGTGAGTTTGGTTCATGACGATGAGGCCTATGCTCCTGTTCATTTTGAAGTGATTCCGAACACTTTGATTTTTGGGCTAAAATTTGATCCTTGGTCCAGATTTTGATCAGAAATTCTCTCAAAGAACCTGGTATTCCATGACACGTCGAAGGACATTAAGACCATGCATTTTTTTCTACGTGATAAATTCCAGAAGGGAGAAGTGGTTCTCCATTATATCTCCACTGGTGAGAAGATAAAAAATATTTTGGCAAATCTTGTGTCCAAGATGGAAAGTTTGCATACTTAAGGGATAATCTAGACTCATGAAGATGACTTCCTTATTGGAAATGGAAGTGATTACTCCCTAGTTTGGGAGGGAGAACTAATATGTTACTGATATATGGAGATTCATTTTCTAGTTTGGAAAATGGTCCAGGTTGGGTAGTCACTTTCCATTCTAGAAAGTGGTATAAGATTCTTGATGTACAGTCATTTTCAAGTTTGGAAAATGGTCTAGGTTGGGTAGTCACTTTCCAGTTCGGAAAGTGGTCCAATATTTCTGATGGAAAATCATTTTCCATTTCGAAAAATGGTCCAGAATGGATAGTCATGGTCTGACAGACTACTTATGTACCATAGACAATGATTCCCCATGGGGACAGTGTGGTGGAATTGTCTAGGACAATTATTCTCCCTGGAAGTCACTCTGAGAAGTGATCAAGTATGATGGTTTTCCTCTCTGGCCAATCATTCTTTATAATTTCATAGCTGTGAGTAGTTTCAAAGAATGGTTCAATGTAGGATATTGGTGTGGGATAGTAATTTATGTAGGAAATGCTCCAGATAGTCATTCCCTAAGGGAGAGTCATTCTCTCCAGGTTACACAGTGAATCATGTCAAAACAATGGCCCAAATAGTTTGAATGGTCCAGGTTCATAAATCAGGGACAATCATTCACTAGGGCAGACACATTCTCTCTAGTTTTCACTATGAATCATGTTGGAAAAATGGCTCGATTAGGTTGAATGGTCCAAGTTCATAAATCAGGGATAATCATTCTTCTATGCATGAAAAGAATAGTCCAAACATACCATGTCTAATGTTCAACTTTTCGATGGAATATGCTCTTCCTTATGTCATGGATGTGAGTCAAAGAGTGGCTAAGATGATTCAGTTCATGTCATGACATTATTGATATCATATGATATGATTGTTGTGTAGAATGTATTTCTATGGAGAGTATTTGTATGCTATTGGGGTGGATGTGATCCATTGGCAGTGACTATGTGTCACTAGTTAGTAGACTTGTGCTACTAGGAGTGGTTGTGTACCAATGGATAGTATTTGTATACTACTATGAATAGACATAGTTGTGTTCTATTGGATGAAATTGTTCTTATTTCCATAGATACTATCTAGTTGGATAGTCATGATGGTGCTCGTGATTTGATCATGAGATAGCCTATTTGGCTATGATGATGCTAACAATTGAATGGTATGTTTGTGTTCAAGAAAATTTCATTTAATACCTCCCTATCTAGGAGGGAGTGTTGATATTTTGGTAGCTTCGGGAGGTATTAACCTATATGTGTAACCTTTGACGAATCTAGAATATTCCGAGAAGCAAGAGAACCCCTAGGAGGTTAGGAAATAACCTTATAAGAAATGTCGACTCAAGGTAATAATTTATATTAAATTATTATCATCCAGAAGTAGAAGTCGACCTAGTTAGGTCACTTAGAGGACTATAAATAACTAGAGGGCTCTAGATCTCATTTGTCACAGACACTCACAATTACATAAGGACAAGTGGTTTACATGACTGGAGGAGATCTGCAACTACTACAATGGTGACTTGGGCTTTGGTTATGGTTGGAATTTTTTCCTGGTTATGGTTTGGACTTTCTGCTTGGTACACTAGCCTTGGAGAGAGGTAAACTACCTTGGTTGGCTATTAGTTATAGGTTTTTCTTCTGGAATTATTTAGTCTATCAAACTTAAGGTGCTCGAGGGTGGCCTTTGTGCCTATGGTTGGGTGACAATACGTCTATATTGTCTATGGTGAAACGAGTACACCTATTATTCTAAGAACTCAGGCTCATGATTTTGGTCCTCATGATGATGTATTGATGATGGTGTACTCAAGATCTTCATAAGAACTTTCTCCTGAGAAAAGTTACTTTCATCTCTTCCCAGAAAACTCACTTTTGAAGAAGGTTCGCAGGCTGCTAATACATTTGCCTATGAGAATGACCCATTCTCACAGGCTGCCTTAAGCCAGGGTGCGAACATCTCACACTGTGTTGAACTGCTAGGGTACGAACTCTTCCTAAAGCAAGGAAAAAGATGAATTATCGATGCTTCTAGAAGGGAATATTCTAGAAGGATGGGATGGCATTCGAATGGTTATCCTAGTACTAGATTCCCTGATATTTTGGGATCATTCTTATCCAAGTAATTAATTCATTCTCTCCTATATATTGAGAGAATTATCATGGAAAATGTTAAGAAAGATTCATTGGAGAATTGGTGAAAGAATTGTGTGAAGGACTCAATATTGAACAACAGCTTGGAGACTCTAGCAAGTATATCAAGAGGATTTGATCTTCTTCATGAAAGGATCAAACAAGTGTGTGTGTCGGAGCCAAGGGCCATCGAAAGGAAGTTTGCGACATCAAGGCTCAGGTTGTAATCTTTACTTTACATTAATATGATATCATAGCATGTCCCTTTCCCATAAATCTATTTCCACTTTATTGTATAATTCTTTGATCATATACATAGATTGACTGTTGAATAGATTGTGCTATCTTCACTTTGGTTGGTTTGTGTTGTCTTGGTCTTGGCTACACGAGAGCACTGGAGAGAAGAGGGAGCAACAAAGACCATACGAAGCGATAATAAGGTATGTTATTTGTTCTTGCCTCCTAATTAATTCAATGGTCAAAATCTAGGGAAAGAGTCATGTTCTGTCTTGCTTTGTTTTAGATCCAGGTGGATCTAGGGAGATCGGTTAGTGTTCGCACCTACAGATTTATCCAATAACAAAACTGGCGACTCCATTGGGGAACAATCCATTTCTCTTTGTGGCTTTTGGTTTTTTTCTGTGGCCATTTTCTCTGGTTTCACTTTTCTCCTATTCTATCAATCTCTGAGTCTTTAGGATATCCTGATAGACCCTCTGGGTCTAGAGACCTTTTCAATTTTTCTTCATTTTCCAAAATTTTGATTATGTTCAGACATTCTCGCACTGTACTTCATTACAGTCTGTGAGAATAGGTAGATTTCGCACTCTGCCTTTAGGTTTCAGTGCGAGGTTCTCGCACCCTGCTCAAGGGTCACCTGCGAGAATCAGTGATTCTCGCACTGTGTAATATTGCCTACCTGCGAACTCAATTTTTCAAAACTTTGGATTTGAGTTTTGGCATATTCAACTGCCCAGATCAGTTTGATTGCCTCATAAAAGTTTCTTGGACCATTGATTGATTTATTTCTTGTCTTCGTTTGCATGCATGAATAGTCTTAAGATTTCAAGGCTCTTCTTGTCACTTTTGTCTTGACTTTTGTTTCTTGACTTTTCTTGGCAAAACCATACTCTCTGATTCCATAATTTGAGTGTGTTTGATTAGTTAAGAACCAGTGATTGGTAAAAAATTGAGTTTCTTGGTCTTTTCTTATTTGCTTATTGTTTGTAAGATCATTTTTGCATTTGAAAAGACTTCATTGGTTTGTTCTTTATTTTTGTTTTCATTGAAAGAGTTGATTGGGTTTGTCATTGCTTGTTCATTTGGCTTTTGATTTTCTGTACTCTCGCTGTCATAGTGAGGGTCCTTTTTTAAAAGTGAACAAAAAGTTTTTCTTTCAAAAAATCATTTTTGTCTTTGAAAACATTGAAACTCAAATTATTGCAATTGTTGAAGTTGTTGAAAAAGACACAATAGAGAATTGTTATTGCTTCGTGATTTGTTGCATTTGCATTTTAAAGGAAATTTTGCATTGTAGTTCAAGGTTGATCTGGAAAAATTTCCCCGTCTCCCATACATAGGATTCATTGAACAGAAAGTGATACATTTCATTCTCATCCTTGCATTGTTGGGTCAAAGTCATACAACATAAGTTTCACTTCCGTTTCCTTTGAGTAAACAACAGCTCTTAATAAAACTACGTAATCATAAAATTTATCTAGTAACTCTTTTCTAGGGCTCTATTACACCAACATTTAGCTAAGCTAGCGCTTTGGAGTAGGAAGAGAGATACACTCTCCAAAAGCACAAAACACACAATAGCATCTTGTGTTAGGGAGTGTTCAATTCCATTTGAAACATCTTGTCCTGGGAAGCCCTTCTCACATAAGGTTCAAGCACGAGGTCGCATTGATATCGGCAGAGTTACTCACCCTACTTTGTTGGTATCAGTGTAGATATTTCATGTATTACGGGGATCACTCGGAGGTATACCCACAATGATGAGTGGAAGCCTTTTGAGTTGATTGCGGGCTAGATACCCTAACCTTGCGTGTGGATCAGACTGTCAACTGTTCCCCCAGGATTTATTGTTGTTGGTGGCAACCTTAGTGGCCTATCTTTCTAGGTTCTTACCCAAGGTGACTGTGGAGGGGAAAGTCTTCACGGTACCTGGAATTGACGTTGACCAAACTCACTCGGGCTCCTTGGAGGGTATACCCATGATTATGTGTGGGAGATTGCACCATGGTGTAAGTCAGTTAAGAAGGTCATCAGCATAAATTTTCCACCCTAGCCCTACCCCTTCTTGTCTCGTTGTTGCGACATTGGATTTCATCACCAACTAGTGGCTTCAGAATTAGAAGGTTTTGTTTGCTTGGTGTTGCTTTCTAGATTTTGTTTACTAGCGCGTGTTGTTTGTTTCTCGAAGTTGACCATAGAATTTTCTTCACAAAGTTTGTCACTCATTTACAATATCTCCTCCACGTCGTTCATGTAGAATGCAGGGTTTATCTCCAGAGCATCTAAAAGGTTCTCAACCCTTGCCCACAAGCACACCTGGAGGCTCTCCTCGGCAGAGTGAAGTCCCAGTCGTCACCACACCACAAGTGGAACGCACTGACTCTCTAGAACATTTTCGAATTACAAACACTCGAGAGGACTTTAGACTTAACCCTGATTCTGAGAGACGTTTTATGCGAGCAAACTCTTCTGGAGACTTAATTGTTGTGTATTCCAGATCTCTGACTGGACCTTTTCCCGGTATAGAAGGCCAAGATCCTTTTTGGTCTACAGGTGTTTTTCGGCGAGACCATTTTGGTCCAGGTTCACCTGTGATTTCTAAGATCAACCCCCCTATGATTTCTGAAATATCTGATACAGAGACAACATCGGTGACTACCACTTATCACTTTACTATACCTGCCGAGATGGCCCATCTTGCAACTACTACAAGTGTTTCAACCATATTTACTGTGGTTATTCTTGCTCCTATCAACACACCGCGAATGCCCAACATCAATCTAACACTACCACCTGGATACCATGCATTGAATGCTTCCATTGCTACTCCTGTGCAAACTCCATCTGGTTCTCCTAGTGGTCCTTCTTCTTCTGGGCACTTTCTTCCCGGTTTTGTCCCAACACTCCCTCAATTTCCTTTTGGAAGACCTTCTTCGTCTTCTACTAGAAATCCTAATCCTAGTGGTGCTATTTCTTCATTCACTCCAGCTTTTCAATTTCCGGTTGGTGGCCAGTCTCATCAAGGTAGTATAACTCAACCCCCTCTCAGTTGGCAAAATCCAATTGGAACACCACCTTCGATGGGAGGACCGACCCCACCTTATGGGAAAAACATACCACCGTCTTTGGCTCAGTATTGGAATCAATTAATCCAAAATCCCCCTCAATCGACTGGGGGGCAGCAGTTTCCAGCTGCATCCTTCACACCCCCTAGCCTGGGCCAACCATATCTTGATTCGTTCAATCCCATTTTGGGGTCGAATGCTCAAACTCAAGCCCCTGTTCCAGGGTATAATCCGATGAGCTACTATCTTTTCTAGCCACCACCGAATATGCCTGGATCTTCACATTATATGTAGACTTCTTATGGGCCTACTGGTTTGCCGACAGGGCTTCCTCCCCAAAGCCACCAGTACCCGCAGGTGAATCGACAGTTACCTTTTCTTGCTACTTTGGATTTTCCAGATTTGTCACGGATTCTCAATGATCCTATTCGTCACTCTCCCCAATGGCCTGTTATCGCAGCCAAGCTTCCATCGGACATTCCTAAATTCGATGGCAAAGTGGGAGAGGAACCAAACAATCATGTTATGAATTTTCACCTATGGTGTTCATCCAACTCATTGATGGATGATTCTATTCGTTTACGTCTTTTTCAACGAACTCTTACCGGTTCTACTGCGAAGTGGTATATTGAATTGCCATGAGGTTTCTTCTCTGATTTCAACACCCTAGCTATGGCTTTCCTTACCCATTACTATTTACTGATCCGTTATGATACGGGGACCGAGATTTTGACTTCCTTCAAATAGACTAAAGGCACTCATATATCTGATCACATCCATTAGTGGCGAAGGAGACGACGTCTCATTAAACTTGAGCTCCCTGATCAGTTACTAGCAGAATGGTTTACAAAATCATTTGTGAACGAAATCGGTAAGGACATTGCCATGGGTGGCGTCGTCACGGAAGAGCAGGCTATAAGTCCTGCTCAATATCTTGATCTCGTTTATTCGCAAACGGGAACACTTTACGATTTACTACCTGAATTACCTCATCCTAATACTTCCATCACTTCGACTACTCCAACTGCGTCGCATGCGGTTGACGGTGTGATTGGTACTGCCCAAGCCCAATCACATTATGTTTCAAGCAAAACCCCTAAATATGCTTCTTCTAATGTTCAAAATGCTCCGTCTCCTACCACTCCCACCGGAAAGACTTTTGAGGTAAATGTTGTCCAATCTACCCCAGCTGGTAAAAACAAATCTAAAAAGGGGAGAGGTAAGAATAAGGAGAGCAAAAATACATCTCACGCAGAGCAAACTAAAACTACTCCTATTGATGATCGAGATAAGCACAAACCATGATACCCTTGCCTTATCTGTGGTGACGATCACTACACAAAGGATTATCCACGACGTGTCGAGGTCACTAAGTTCCTTCAAGGAGCTCCGAAACCAACTCCACCAGCTATCTTGTCCCAACCCTTCCCGTCTCAACAACAGGCTCAGTTGGTCATCCACGATCAACCATCCTCTTCTACTACATCATATGTTTTGATGTGTACTAGTGATTCTAAGAAGAATAACGTTGCACTCACCACTCGAGCCAAAGATTATTCTCCATCTAAGGAGAAGGTTGACAATTTACCCCCTTCTTTGGTACAACCCTCTCCTATGACTCCACCTACCAATGGTCCTCTTCATCTCGAACCACTGAGCCTCGACACAGTTCTATGAGCCCCCCCTAAGGGGGTCATTCGAAAATTGGCTTTCAATCCTCATGCTCGTGTGGCCCAAAACTATAGCATTGTTGAAGATTTGGCCCAGGCACCTTCTGTAATGTCAGCCCTTGAAGTCCTTCAAACTTGTCCCACACAACAGAAGGCACTGTTGAAAGATATTGGTGGAATTGACTCGACAGACATGAATTTAATAATATTTGACTTGGAAGATCACATTCCAAGGTTACCCTCTCAAATTGCATTCCAAATCCAAGTGGTTGTTTCTGACAAGAATATTTGCCACACCGTTATTGACGAGGGTGCCTCAACGTGTGTCATGTCTTTTGCTTGCTGGAAAGCCATTGGCTCTCCTTCTTTGAATGAATCACAAAACACTCTTAAAGCCTTCAATGGCTCTAGTTTTAATCCCTACGGTGTTCTTCCTTCGTTGCCTATCACATTAGAAGGTAAGACGGTTCAAGTCGAAGTGGAAGTCTTTGACACTCGCCTTGATTATAATCTTTTGCTTGGCCGCAACTGGATCGATTCCATGCACGCTGTTGTGTCAAAACTTTTCCATGTAGTACGCTTCCCTCATCAAGGAAAGGTTGTTACCGTTGACCAACTTGCCTTCTTCAATTCTGATACTCGTACTGGCAATGTACCGTTTATTGCTAAAACCCCACTAGGTTATGAGAACGTCGGTGTAGGCCTTTTAAAAGACTCCTCGTTAATGGGTACTTTCCCCATTCCACCACCTGATGTTCCATGCTCGTCTGTTGTTTCTATCAACATGATCTCCACCGTGCCTCATGAACTTCCTGTGTCTCACGACCCTTGGATAGTCCCTAACCCAGGAGATCATATTTGTTTCAGTGACGTAATGCCGTTAAGTCTGGTTGAATCTACCTATCATGCCATTCAATTGGCAACACCTTCTACACCCTCTCTTGATGAGTTGTCTCCCGATCCTTTTCATGTTATTTTTCCCAGTGACGAGATGATCATGTTCGTCATGGAGGACACCCCTTGGGATGATGGGAATCATCGTTCCATCCTCTTTCTGGAGCAACATACTCTTGAGAACTACCAACGGATTTCGACTCCATCGACCATTGTTGTCATCTCGACGGTTCTCGCAACTACACACAATGTGTTTGCTGAAGGGAACTTAAGAAATATCTCACCCACGATTCCCATTGACATATCCATTAAACCTGGGATTATTGAAAATGTCCATATTGGAGCTTCGTGTTCCCCTGATGAAATAGTCACCTATACGTCTCTATTCAAATAATTTCATGACATCTTCACCTGGAGCTATGAAGAGATGCCAGGTATCGACCCTGCAATTGTTGTACATGAGATAAAGACATACCCCAGAGTTAAACCTGTCTGGCAAGCCTTCGTCCAGTTCACCCACGTTAAGCGGCTGCTATCAAGCTCGAAGTTGAGAAATTTCTGAAAGCTGGCTTTATTTATCTAGTGGCTCTTACAGACTGGGTTTCTAATCCTGTCCCGATTGACAAAAAAGGAGGCACCATTCGTGTATGTGTTGATTATAGGGATATCAATAAAGCTTGTCCAAAAGACAACTTTTCTACCCCTTTCTTCGATCAGATTGTTGATGACTGCGCTGGAAGTGAAATATTCTCTCTCATGGATGGTTTCTCCGGCTATAATCAAATTAACATTGCTCCTGAGGATCAACATAAGACTGCTTTTATTTGTCCTTGGGGTACTTTTTCCTATTGGAAACTCCCTTTCAGTCTTAAGAATGCGGGTGCAACTTTTCAACGCGCTATGTCTTATGCTTTTCATGATATCAAGCACATCATTCAACCCTATCTGGACGATTTACCTGCTCATTCTATGTGCAGATTCGATCATACTACCCACCTCCGAACCATTTTCGTTCGCTGTCGATTCTACCGTATACGTTTAAATAATTATAAGTGCATTTTTTGTGTAGAATCAGGTTGTCTTCTAAGTTTTATTGTTTCTCATCACAGGATCTGGGTGGATCCTTTGAAGGTTGAGGCGATCCTTAATCTCCCTCCTCCTTCTACACTTCACCAGTTGCAAAGTTTGCAAGGGAAAGCAAACTTTCTTCATCATTTTATCCCTAATTACACTGAGATCACTCATGGTTTTACCATAGAGAATATAGACATATTGTCACCCAACCATAGGCACAAAGGCCACCCTCGAGCACCTTAAACTTGATAGACTAAATAATTCCAGAAGAAAAACCTATAACTAATAGCCAACCAAGGTAGCTTACCTCTCTCCAAGGTTAGTGTATTGATGATTTTGGTCGTCATGATGATGTTACCTCTCTCCAAGACTAATTTATGTTACCCATGATTTTGGTCGTCATGATGATGTATTGATGATGGTGTACTCAGGATCTTCATAAGAACTTTCTCCTGAGAAAAGTTACTTTCATCTCTTCCAAGAAAACTCACTTTTGAAGAAGGTTCACAGGCTGCTAGTACATTTTCCTGTGAGAATGACCCATTCTCGCAGGCTTCCTTAAGCTAGGGTGTGAACATCTCACACTGTGTTTAACTGCTAGGGTGCGAACTATTCCTAAAGCAAGGAAAAAGATGAATTCTCGATGCTTCTAGAAGGGAATCTTCTAGAAGGATGGGTTGACATTCGAATGGTTATCCTAGTAATGGATTCCCTGATATTTTGGGATCATTCTTATCCAAGTAACTAACTCATTCTCTCCTATATATTGAGAGAATTCTCATGGAAAAGGTTAAGCAAGATTCATTGGAGAATTGGTGAAAGAATTGTGTGAAGGACTCAACATTAAACAATAGCTTGGAGACTCTAGCAAGTATATCAAGAGGATTTGATCTTCTTCATGCAAAGATTGAGCAAGTGTGTGTGTCGGAGCCAAGGGCCATCGAAATCAAGTATCAACATGTCGAGAAACTGGCCTTGGCTACCGTTCAAGCCGTTCAACGCTTTCGGCACTATATCCTCTCACGTAAGACTACAATGATTTCTTATTGCAACCCTATGCAACACATTCTAAAATGTCAATTGCTAGGGGGAAAATACTCCAAATGGATTGTGATACTTCAGGAGTTTGACTTGGAATTCGACCACGCCAAGTCCAAGAAGTCATTAATTTTTGCTGAGTTGATATGCGATTTTCCCCATTCTGCAACGAAAAATGTAGCAGTAGATTCATTACCCGATGAATCTCTTTTCCTTATTAACACTGATGATCTTTGGTATGGGGATATCATTATATATCTCCAAACCCAGAGTTTCTGGCCTACTTTGTCTAGTACTGAACGACGTCACATACGCTATCAAGCTCATCAATACATTATCCTCGGGGATACTCTTTATCGTTGGGGGATTGACTCTGTTTTTCGACGTTGTCTAACGTTCGACGAAGCTGAGAAAGCTCTGAATGACTACCATTCCGAAGCATGTGGTGGTCATATGTCTAGGTATGCTACTTCTTAGAAGATATTACGCGCAGGATATTTTTTTCCTTCTTTGTTTAACGACTGCATTACTGCCATTCATAAATGCCATGCCTGCCAGACCTACAATCAAAAAATTCAGTCACATCCTGCTCCTCTTCACCTATGGTCTCAGTTGGTCCCTTTGCGAAATGGGGCATCGATTTCATGACATGTCACCCTCACTTGACCCGGGGGCATGGTTACATCATTGTAGCCATTGATTACTTTACGAAATGGGCCGAGGCGATGCCGACATTTGACAACACTGGAAAGACTGCAACATTGTTTCTTTTTAATCACGTCATATCTTGTTTTGGTGTTCCCCAAGCTATAGTCACTGATCACGGTAGCCACTTTAGGAATTTTATGATGTCCAAACTTACTGAAAAGTTGGGTCTTCGCCATGATAACTCAACGCCCTATTATCCACAAGCCAACGGCCAGGTCGAAGCTATCAATAAAGTTCTCATAACTATGCTTTGACGGATGATAGGGATTCATAAAACAAGTTGGTACACAATGTTGTTTTCGGCATTGTGGGTGTACCGGACATCTATCAAGTCCGCTACTGGGTTTACACATTTTCATTTAGTCTACGGTGTGGAAGCCATTCTCCCTATCAAATGCGAGATACCTTCTTTGAAACTAGCTGTTGAACTCCTACCCAACACTTCTGTTGAAGAAGAACGTCTATTGTATCTAATGTGATTAGACGAAACTCGACGTGATGCCACCCTAGTCATAGAAGCTCAGAAAAAGTGTGTCAAGGCCCAATACGACAAGCATGTCAAGCCTCACATTTTTTCCAAAGGTGATCTTGTTCTTCTCTATGAACAAGGTTGAGATATGTTAGGAGCTGGGAAATTCGAACCCATGTGGCGAGGTCCTTATATCATTCGACGAGTTTTGGAAAAAGGAGCTTATGAGTTGGTAGATTACGATGGTATCCCTTTGAGTGAACCCAGGAATGGGTTGTACTTGAAGAAGTACTATGAATAAATCATCTATGCACAAGTACTTGTATTTTTAATGTATCATACTTTTAGTGTGTTACTATAGTTTGCTTTTGTCATTATCTGGTCTATGCGCTTATGTGATGTTGTGTTTGATTTCTAGATGTCGGAGTCTTCGCTACTCTATATTGGATTCACTAATGGTGCTAGCCATAGTACTCAGAACCTTGCTTCCACTACATGGGCAATTTATGCCCCTACAAACGAACTTGTATCCTTACGAGGTGTGTGTCTCGGCCGTGCGACCAACAACATTGCAGAGTATAGTGTTGTTATTGAACTATTGATTGATGTTATCTCGGTCGGAATCTGTCATTTGGTTGTGCGTCTTGATTCGCAGCTTATAGTACTACAATTAAGTAATATCTACTCTATTCGAAGTCCTACTTTATTACGGGTATATTTGCAAATTCGCCTCTTGGAATGATATTTTGGTCATATTGAGTATCAACATATTCCTAGATGTCTAAATACATTAATAGATGCATTGGCTAATTATGTATTGGAGAGACATTTGAATCATTTATAAATCAAACACATCAATATTCACACAATAGAAAGTAAACCGGTAGAAGCCGTCTGTATATATAACGATCAAAAGATTTTTTTTACAAAAAGTTTGTCCAAAGACCAAAATGCCAGAATTTGAAGCTCATAGATTCTACAAAGTGACGTCATGGATGACGTTCAGGGTAACACATGACTGCTCGAGAAACCCTATGGAGAAGTCGACTCATAGATGCTGATACTCCTACAGTATGACACTGGTCGCGTCGTGGAACCTCTTCCAGAGGCATCTCTGGAATGTCTATGGTTAGGCCCTCTAGATTTTGTTCCACCACCTGATAATCCTCAACATATTGTGGTGTTGCTACTACCTCTCCTCGCCACTAGATGGGAGAAGTGCCAGGAGGTCTGTAAGGTCCAACATCTGTGTTATCAACAAACGATTTTGTATTAGTCTTTGGATGAACATATAAAACAAAAACATTTGAATATGATAAAAATTCACAAAAACATTTAAAAAGAAAAATGTGTGCACTTCTTACCAAGGTCCCCCAACTGAGCATCCTCTGGTAGTACTAAATCTGGATCTCCTCAGAAATCCAAGCCAGCATAAGCATAGTCATCAACCATAAACAGCTGTGGTTGAAGCCAATCAAAGAAAGCATCATCATACTTGATGATCGGTCCTGCTACGTGCCGGGCCATGAGCCGACACCATCTCAACATCCTTGGATCTCTGGGACCCAGTATATTCCACTCAACCTACAGTCTCAGTAATGGGACCCTCTCAAGGAAGAAGGACACCAACAAAGATCCGTACCCGAATTGCTTCAGGTCACCTTGTCTGCACTTGGTCAACCTCTTTTTTATACTGCGAAGCACAACATCTGCCCAGTTGAATACTCGAGGCTCAGTACACTCAATAACATACTGGAAGTAACTCTGTAATGCCATGTGAGGAGCAGAACTCCCATCCATCTGAGCTATAGTGAAAAGGATAGTGTGGAGGATCAAGTCTCGTACCCCCCAGATAGCTACTTTTCCTTTCTTTCTCTCAGCCTCGGGAACGCAGTGTAAATTGCAGTACTCACTCATCTTTAGCCCACCACCTCTACTACCAGTCAGGCTCACATAGTACCCCTTCTGTGACAATCCAGTCGAAAAGTAAATGTCCTCAATGTCTAAGGACAGTGTGTGGACCCCCACATGAAATAACTGCTGATCAGGGTCCCACATATGCACCAGGTACTCTAATAGTCTGACTTGGGCCCTCATGCCCGGGATGCGAAAGTACTTCAAGAGCCCACAGTTTCTCAAAGCAGCTATAGTAGGTGGATGATTTTCAGCCATTGCATTATCTTCTTTATGTTCCCTTTCATGCCATTCAAGCACCATGTTGATGGCCAATTATCTGCATAAGGAACACAATAAGAAGATTAGCAACTATTTTCATGAATTCATTAATTTTCATTGGCTAAATTAAAAAAAAAAAATTGATCTTTGCAGTTCTCGCAGGTGCCCTATGTGCATAGTGTGAGAACCTCGTAGGTGTCCTTAAGATCACCTATGAGAATGCCTCATTCTCACAGGTACCGTGAAGCCTACCTGCGAGAATGGCAGCGCGCATGTAGGGCTTGAAAAATCAACTTAAAAATGAAAATTTAACCAATGAAATTACAAAATTAAACCATGAAAGTGTTAAGGACTAAGAGCCTACCTTACTATCGCTGACAACTCGTTGAATGGATGATCGTAGCTCCCGCAATCTGATGCCGAACTTTGAGGGTAAAAGAGGGGTTTTTTGGAGCTCAAATAGTGGAAAGGTAAAAATGATGTGGTAAAAAGAGTATTTACTCCTTTTTATTTACTTTTACCATGTCATTTGGTTTTTTATGATTATATATCTATTAAACTCTAATCCCTAATGTCATGTTGAGTGAACTTTTTGTAGGCATAACAACTTTGATGATCCAATATAGGGATACAGACATGATTTTCTTTGTCATCGCATGTTTTTTATTGTTTTTTATGGTTTTTATATAAAACCTCGAGCGTCGTTTTTGTTTGTTCTTATGCTCGCAAATACATGAGAATGCGACTGAGAATACTTTTATCACTTTTTCAGGCTCAACAAGGTTATACAAAAAAGGAACCTCCCTGGAGTCCTCTTTAAGCTCTTTTCAGACTCTCTAAACATGAAAAGATCGCCGAGCGACCTTGCTATTTTCACGCTCGATAAAGTATTTTAAGTACGCGTCTGGTGAGAAATAATTTATCTTTTTTTCGGTCTCATCCAGACTATTTTACAAAAAAGGAATTGAGAGAGTTCTCTTTTAAGTGGTTTTCCAAACTCTATAATCTTGAAAAACCTTCGAGTTTTCTAGCTCTGGACTCGTTTAAAAAACATTGCAAGACCCATGATGGGACTGAACCACTCCTTCTTAGGGTTCATTAAACATACTCTGAGGGACTCGTCCGAAGTATGAGCTTACATTAACAAGCGTATGTTATCCTCCTCAAGCTTGCGTAAAAATAAAGAGGTACTCGCCAGAAATGGTGGGGGA
>JASDQU011402372.1:122404-149082 GCA_032191745.1 Picea mariana | reverse complement strand
GCCCCCTCGAAGAGGCCTGTGAACATTGCTATCTGATTCAAGTGCTATTTCTGTTGCTATTTCGTATATCATTTCTGTGTATTGTGAAGATTATGCTGGATATTTCACTGTTATTCTGTTATTTCTAGCATTTCGTTTCTGTTCTGCATATTTTATATATCTGGTATCTTGCATTTACAATAGCCGACATGATCAATCTGCAATGGGGATTGATCTAATGAATAATTCCACAATAATAATTAGAATACACTTTGCAGTTACATTATTTCAACAGTGAAAACTAGGGTTTCACTTTACAGGAGTTCTATCCACTGAAAAGGTGTGCTGAATGTGCCTAGGGCACACTTTTCTAGATGATCTTTGGGCTGAAATTCCTCTTTAATAAAAAGCCCTAATTTTCTTGTACAACAACAATGACGTTTTTGTTTTTCCTATGAAAGATGCTCTCTTAAGCTTAGCTTTGATACCATGTTAAAGTTTAAGCTATTATTAGGTTTCTTTCCAATTTACTAGATAACCATAGCATAGATAGGATCACTGAGAGAAACACAATCACAGAGTACACAAGCATTTATCCTAGGAAACCCTCAAGGGGAAGAAAACCTAGCAAAACTTCTTTAATATAGATTCAATAACCAAGTACAGTGTCTCTCACAAGAGAGATCTCACCAAATAGAAGATCCACCAGAAACCCTAACCAGAACAGAGTAGCGTACCACTTAGACCAAGATAGTCCTTCACCAAGATAACCAAAACCCTTTACTGAGATACTCTTCCTTGTAGACGCGTCACTTCTCCTTGTAGTTGTGTCATTCTCAGAATTGCGCACTTGATAGAGAGAGCTTGATGAGTGTGTGAACAAATGAGGTGTTAGGCCTCTTATAAATACAAGTTGTGCCCCCCCAATAATTAGGTCAGGGCCGGCCTGTCCAATTTACCTTTCTAATTTACATTTGACTTGTCTAGGCACAATAGGGCCGACTTGTCAATATAATATATATATTTTATCTTTTATTTTATTCACAAAAGGGGATAAGAATATTCTTTGCAGTTACACAATATTTCAACAACAACAAAGGAACATGTTTTATCCTTCAGACTTCAGAGGGAGTCACTTGACTCAGAGGGAGTCAAAACCATTTGAGGGGGAAGATCAGAACCATCATCGAGGCAACCAAAGCAATGATACATGATCAGAGTCTACGTATGATCTTGTGGGCAGAAGCATGCATGACAACAGTATATGTTCAAAACATGAGTCCTCACCAAATTTTGAGGAACATAACTCCCGAAGAAGCTTTCACCGAAGCGAAGACTGAGATTGGACACTTCAGAATATTTGGGTGCCCAATATATTTTCATGTACCCAAAGAGAAGAGATCCAAGCTAGACCCTTCAGGGAGAAAGGGTACATTTGTGGGATACAGTGAATCTTCGAAGGCATATCGGATCTACATCCCTGGTCAGAGACATATTGAAGCAAAGATGTTATCTTTGAAGAAGAGATAGCCTTTCAAAGATCCAGAGAATCTAAGATGGAGATTGGCAGTGAGATAGTACCTTCTCCCTCTTCAACAGTTCAAAGGGAGACAACCATTGATCTAGTTGCTCTAGTTGATATTCCCATAGACATTGCAGTAGGCCATAAAAGGCATGTTTGGGCTCAACAAAATCTGCAAGGCAGAGGGACATGCAGCGCCTCAAGGCACATTCCGAGAGAGCAAGAGACAAAGCAGACTTTCAAGCTACTTTTCAGCCATGAGTCACATCACTGATTCTGAGCCTTCTTGTCATGGAGAAGCGACAGGTGAGCAGGTATTGCAAGATGCCATGACAAGAAGAATATCAATCCATCTTGAAGAATGATGTGTGGGATATTGTTCCGAGACCAAAAGAGAAGTCTGTAGTGACTTCCAAGTGGATCTATAAGATCAAGCATGCAGCTGATGGAAGTGTCGAGAAATACAAATCGAGATTTGTAGCCAGAGGACTCTCACAAGTAGAGGGAGTTGACTATGATGAAACATTTGCTCCAGTAGCGTGATACACTTCCTTCCGTACTATCATTGCACTAGCTACATCCATGAGTTAGAAACTACATCAAATGGATGTAAAGACAACCTTTCTCAATGGTGAGATTGAGGAAGAAGTTTATATCGAGCAGCCAGAAGGATTCGTGATACACGACGAGAAAACTTATGTGTACAGGTTGAAGAAAGCGCTGTATGGACTAAAGCACGCACCTTGTGCTTGGTACGAGAAGATGGATGGATTCTTTATGAGTTTGGGCTTCAGCAAGAGTGTTGTTGATCCAAACCTATATTATCATATTGTTGGTAACAAGTGCCTAATCTTGGTCCCGTATGTGGATGACTTATTCCTCACCGGTTCAAAAAGACTTATTGTTGAATGCAAGCAAGCATTGACTTCTTAATTCTAGATGAAGGATTTAGGTATGATGCACTACTTCTTGCGACTAGAAGTATGGCAGAGGACTGATGAGATTTTCTTGAGTCAAGAAAAATATACAGTGGAGATATTAGTTCGATATGAAAGAGTGCAAATCCATGCCTACACCGATGGTGATGGATTTGAAGAAAATGAATGATGATTCTACTAATTCAGGTGAGATTGATCCACATTTGTACCGACAACTAATTGGATCATTGATGTATCTGGTTAACACCATACCTGATATATGCTATTTAGTGAATGTACTTAGTCAGTTCATGAATCAGCCGAGACAGAATCATTGATAGAAGCAAAGCATGTATTGATATATCTACGAGGCACAATTGGATATGGCCTGAGATATGCCTCCAGTGTAGACATGAGATTGCAGGGATATGTCGATGCAGATTGTGTAGGGAGCGCAGTGGACCGGAAGAGCACATCTAGTTGTTGTTTTTACCTTGGGGTCTGCCATGGTTTCCTGGTGTAGCAGGAAACAAAGCTCTATGGCCTTGAGTATCGTAGAAGCAGAGTATATAGCCTTGATTGTGGCAGTCCGTGATCAATGTGGCTTCACAAGTTCCTAACAGATTTATTTGATCATGAGATGGATCCCACCATTATTCATTGTGATAACCAGAGTTGTGTGAAGCTCTCTTAGAATCCTGTGTTTCACGATAGATCGAAACACATTCAGATAAAATATCATTATATCATAGACATGGTGCAAAGGAAAGCAATACACGTGCAATACCTTCCTACACATGAGCAAATTGCAGATGTCTTCACTAAACCGCTTGCCAAGACGAAGTTCGAGTACTTTCGTGAGAGACTTGGCCTGGTGGAGAATGCCTCCCTCAAAATTGCTTGTGCTCAAGAGCTCCAATGCAAATAAAATAATAATCCCTAATGCCTTAGGAGTGCGCCCTACCCTTTCCTTTATAGCTCCAGTCTATTCATTTGTTGAGTTAGTTAACCCCTAGGGTTAACTCTTAACTTTAACTCACCTTTTCTTTTCTTTCATTGAGTTATCCTTTTCCACACAAAGTCAACTTAATAATAGAATGTTATGTTTTCTGGTTGACTTTGTCCCCAATATGCCTAAGACTATAGTCTAGTGGGGATAACTAGACTACTGAGTCTCTCCAGACCTCTTCAAGTCGCCAGGTAAGTTTTGTGAAGTAAAGACTTTGGATAAAGGCTTACCGAAAAAGTGTCGTTCGAGGAAAATTGACTCGATGTTCCCCCAGCAACGGCACCGAAAATGTTATGGCACAATCTGTACTTGCCTAAAGCCCAAGGCAAGTGATGCAAGATTGGCGTAACAAGTGGGTGACCTATCACTGTCACCTTAATAGGAAACCCCTTTCTGTTTAGGAGTATATCAAGATTACCCCAAGGGAGACGTCCACAATGACCTAAAGGGCTGCTAAAACTAAGGGAAGGATGCAAGAAAACCCCCCTCTCATTGGTCATTCAAGTCAAAAGGTTCTTTAGGTCTTTAAGGGATGAAGCAATAGTAAAAATGGAGTATATCTGCCCAGAACAAGACAACAAAGTAAATATGGCAGTTTTCAAATACAAAATGATGTTAGTACTTCATAAGACCATGAACCTTTGAAAAATAAGTTAGCTGATATAAAATTGCAGCGATATAATAATTTACAACAACAATAATTATTTTGTAAGAACCGCAAAAAATATGCCTTGAAATTGCTTGAAAAAAACAAGAAAATGTAGCTTCAACTAGGAAGAATAGTAATCAATTGTTACAAGCAATTTTGGCAATGTCTGGCTAGCCTTAATTATTAATTTTGCAGAGAATTTGCTGCAGTTATATGGCTGTAGCAATCTTTTGCAACAACATCAAGTTCTAGTGCTCGGAATTGTAAGAAAACACCATATAAGCTTAGCCTTTATCTAGTAGATTATTTGGCAATTCTCACAAGCAATTTTTGAATGAGTTAGGTGCAAGTTATGTAGGTGTATGCATCAAATTAATAGGAATTAGTATGGCTGTAGCAGTGATTTGCAATAGCAGCAAGTTAGCTAGTGAATTAGTCTAGTTTAGGGTTAGTAGAAGTTAGCAAAAGCTTCAAGGAAGAAGGTTTGAGTGTTTGTTTGATTAGTCATTCACTAGAGTGACTAGACTAGTGCCTTTATGGGTGATGGAGTCAACATGTGACAGTTTTTACTTGGAGGTAGCAACAATAATGATTATACTTGTCTAAGGAGAAGAGGTGGATGGAGGAGGTGTTGGCACTTCAAGGCCTCAAACATTCAAACCCTAAAGATAAATTCACTAGAGAGTAAACAATTTTAGGTCCTAGCAAATCTTCTTTCTTTAGACTATTGAAAAAATAATATGAGCAACAATAACTAGACAATAGCTTCTAGAGTGCTAGTATTTAGGGCTTTAAAAGTTTATCTATGTTAAATCACTTTAATAAAGTCTAGCAAATGAAGAGCAAAGAAGTAGTAACCTAAGTCCTTTACTCCTAAGGTTTGTCAAGCAAGCAATTTCATAATCTTTAACATGAATAAGAAAATATACCATAACCATTCAAATGAAATGAAGAATTGCATATTTATTTACTTCACCAAGAATAATCAAGCAATAAAACCCTAGATTGCCAAGTAACTTCACCAGGAAATGATCCAAGTGCAAATTTTAGCCTCCAAGACAAGTGCACCTCCCTATTTCAGCGAATAACTCCCAAATAGGGTGCAAATTTCAGACCGCACTTAGTGTGTGATGAGCAATGATGAAAAACTGAGAGTAATTTCTCTCTATTTATACATAATTAATGACCTTTAATTAATTTTAGGTCAAATAAAGGTTGACCTGGCCAAATTACATGAAAATCCATTTTTTAAATAAATAAAATTAATTAAGCCCTAAAATCATCTCCAAGGGTGACGTCATGCCTTTCTAGGGTGACGTTGAGTCCATATGGTGGAACGTTGGGCTCCAAATGCAGAACGTTTGGCCTCCAAAGGCCCTGGATGATGCCCACACGTGTCAATCAACTCACAACTATTGTCAAAGTGCAAACCCTAGCTCTAGATGAGGTCTAGGGTCATAAAGGTGATGTCCTGGGATCCCAAAGGTCAACGTTTGGGTGGAAGAACAAGATCCCCCTCGGTCTAGGCCTGCTAGGGTGTTTCCAAGGGCAACGTCCTTTCTTCCTAGTTCAAATCTATGATGTCTTCTTCCCCCGAGTTGGGGTTACATCATCCATATGTGGGCTTTCATCCCCATGAAGGTCCGAGCTAATCATTCCCCCATGTGTACCTATCCACTGGGCAAGGTCCTATAGTAACAACAAGTACGCCCTCTAGGGTTTCATAAGTCATAGGGAGCATAACATGTAAATCACATCCGATAATTAAATTACCCAAACATGTGTATCAAACCCCCCTTTACCCAGATAAATGCTCAAAGATGTTATGCAATTTAACAAGTCAAGTTTGGAGAAGGTCTCAGGGTGTCCTATTGGGCTAATCCTCCTTAAGTTTGGGGTGTTTCTTAGGTGCGAACCAATCCAGGTCATGTAAGTGTTTGAGGTGGTGTGGGGTAAGTGTTTGGGCATGGGGTGCAATGATAACAGGGATATGTAAATCTTACCGGTGGGTGCCTTTGTAGAGGGGGAGATGCACCTTGTCATAGATGCCATTTTTCCTAGCTCATTCATTGCCTTTTATTCTTAGCTTCATTGCTTTTGATCTTTTGCTTTTATGCTTCAATGGAAGAGTTGAGGGACATTGTCTTGGCTTGGTGATTAGAGGTGACAATGTTATCCACAAGCATTTCACGGAGATGAGAAGGTTGGCTCGTGATGAGAACCCCTTTCTCTTGGCTATGCCACCAAGAGCCATTACCCTGGTTTGGTGACTAGATAGATGGTAGTGTCATTCCGCTACATACCCATGGTTATAATAGGCCAACTCATGATGAGACCTCCCATCCACCAACTAATACCTTGAGTGTTTATTTATCTTATGGGTTCCCTTTTCTTACTGAGAAGTGTTTTACTGCTTTCTCAGGAATCCCTAGGTGAAGCATCTCAAAGGCTTCATTTTTTGGCTTTTAACTCTTGCCAACTAATTTTACCCTCTTGGCCTTTAGCCCCTTCTTCCCACAAGGCAAGGTACAACCCTTCCTAGTGTGGAAAATCCCAATACCCAAACAAAGGTAGGGGGAAATGAGAGGAATAAAGATGGAAAGTTGTAAGTATGGAGGGAGCTGGCGATGACCTTTCAAAAACCTACCCAGTGGAAATCCATCCTAAAGGGGAATCAACTTACTAGGGCATCATGTCACCCTTCCAGGTATGAACAAGTCAAAAAGCATAATTTTCAAGCAAATGTTATGAAATGAAGGAGAATTCAATGCAACATATTCAAGTGCTTCAAGAATTAGACTGTTACATACCATGATACACGGTCTCATTACCTCATGGAGCAAAACTTATTGCTACTTCAGAACCAAGCTAGTGGGATGGACACTGTTGTTGCTGATAAATGGGTTGCACTGAAGAAAAGAGCGGCCCTCCGTGGCCATACTCAAGTCATCTGGTTCTCGGCACTCCATGTCTAGGACCAATGGGCCTCAAGACATGATCTCCTTAGTTATCCCTAGGGTAGGGGATAACAGGGATGAAATAGAAAGTAAGTTCTTTTTCAAACCTGGTACATAGAGTACATCCTTCATTCTCATCAGAGTTCCTGAATCAAGTTTGTAGGTGGTTTTTCCCATTCCTTTAATAGGGTACTGATAATCATCTCCAAGTGAAACTTTCTAGGGGGGAGTCCTTTTCTATAAGACTAGAGAGAGTGTTCTTCTAACCCGTCATGTGCTTAGAGGCACCGCTATCTATGAGCCAAGTATCCTCTCTAGGTGTCACAGATCTTGAGAGAGCGGAAAACAAAACATATTCTTCAATCTCTTCTTTAGCTAACTTCTTGGGTGGCTCATCATCTTCAACTGCATGGGCATGATGTATTTTGTTATTTCTACTCTTGTATTGTTCCCTTCTGGCAGGACAATTCTTAGCAATGTGTTCCATCTTATCACAATGAAAACATTGGTAGGAGGATAAATCTTTTCCCTTTATTTGACCCTCATGATATTTCTAGAATCTCTTTGGAGAGTGAGATTCTTTATGAAAGTGGGTCTCCTTTTGAAAATGAGACTTTCCCTTTCCACCCTTAGCAAGAGCAGCTAGGGATTGATCTTCATCTCTTAATAGGACAACTTCTTGGTTGGCCACTCTTGCTTCTTCTTGAACACATTCTTCCCATAAATTGTCAAATTGGAGTTTCTCGTTTCTTGCACAAATAGTTTGGATGAAGGCATCCCAAGGTCTTGTGAGACCATTAAGAGTTGTCATCACGAGTTCATCTTCATCTAAGTTGACTCCAATTGCCTCTAATTGTTCCTTGAATTCAGAATCCCTAGAGAAATAGTATTGAACTGTTTCTCCTTTTTGCATCTTTGTATTCTTGTGTTGGGTTCTCAAGTTCATCTTTCGGTTGATGTTCTTTCCTTCGTACATTTTGGTTAGGACATCAAACATATCTTTTGGAGTATTCTTAGAAGAAACTTGAGGGATCAAGTGGTCTGTAATGGAATCTGCAACTGTTCTTTTAGCCTTAATCATATCCTTCTTGTACTTCTCTTTGGTTGCATTTTCTTCGGGTTCTGGTACATTTTCTTTTATGAATTTTGCAAGGTCATTCTCTTCAAGATTGAGTCTTGTTATCGTGCAGTTTGTATTTTTAGGTCACGGGCTATGGGATAGAGGACAAAATGGCAATACAGGAACCTTCCCCACCCAATGTCACCTCGATGGGGAGGTTCTTTCTGTTTAGGGAGGTTAGCCCAGGGGAGACGTCCCCGGTAACCTGGGGTTTGAAGAGGCAATGGAATAAAAGGACAAGAGTTAAGGTTTTCCCTCCTCGCAGGTTACCACCAGTATCAGATAATCCGGCTAATCAGCCAATAAAGAAGTGAAGTCCCTGTTGAAAACACCTGCCTGGAACAAGATGATAACAATGCAATACAATACTTGCAGGCTATAACTCAAAGGGTTAGTACTTCTCAACTATCTTATTTCAATTAATAAGCAATGTAATAGACAAGATGAAGTCAACATTCTGCTAAATAACATATGTAAGATCACCAATTCATCAATGTCTACAAAAATGACCAAGCCAATAGTATTTTCAATCAATAATTGTTCAATAAACGCTTGACGTTATCGATTTAATTGCTTATTTAATGGTCAAAAGGGTTGTTGCGTCAGGTATGACGTCAGCCTAGGTTAGTAGTGTTTAGGGTTAGTTAGGGTTTCAAAAAATGAAAGTTTAAAAGATGATTTTGCACACTACAAGCTCAACGTTGGAGAAATTACCAGTGCCTTAGGGTAAATGGAGTCAAAGCAAGGGAAAAAAGTCTCGGGAGGACTCAAACTTAGAGACTGGAGGGTAGGGTTCCAAGATGCTGCAATGGCAGGGCCTTAGAATCAAAACCCTAAGGGAAGGAGGCTCACTTCGATGTTGCTTAAGCAAGGCCTCGTGCTCCTTCCTCTTTCTCTAAATACACTTGGCAAAACGGCTAGCTTCAAAGTACAGATTTAAGGGAGAAAGTGTTGCAGGGGCAAGGCTTTCAAACCCTAGAAGGTGAAAACCCTAGGTGTAGATTCAACTAGGCCTAGGACGTCTCTTCTTTTCAATCTATGACTTCAACGCTAGCTCAGAAAAAGGGAGAAAAGTGTAGCAACGGCTGGGCTATATCTTCCTTCTTCAATGGTTAAAACTATTTCTCAAACAAGGGGACATATAGCAATGACCTACTAGTGTGCTTGCTACCTAGGGTTTCAAGATTCAGAAATATAATAGCAAATGCAAGAAATTAAGCCTACAACCATTCACTTAAGAAGTTTTGCATGAAAAATTCACTTACATATCATGAAGAATGCAAAATCAAACCCTAGTTGTAAACCTTCCTTGAGAGAAACACCATATATGCCAAGAGAAATCCTCCAAGAAGAGTTGCGCCTCACTTGAAACACCAAAAATACTAAATAAAGGCTAAAAGATAGTATCTCACAAGAGAGTGAGTTATGTTATATTAAAATGAGGGAAAAACTTCCTCAATATATACCAATCCATGACCTTTTAATTACAAAATAGGTCATTAAAACAACCGACAAGGATGACTACAAAATTTACACTGTTTTTACATTAAATGCTAGAAAAATGACATAAAATGAGCAAAATGTGGGACGTCAAGCCCTTATGAGGGAGACGTTGGCCCTTTTTGGGCATATCCAGCATCCAGAAGTGAGACGTTAGCCCTTCTAGGGCTCCTCCAAGCTGCCACACGTGCCAATAACCTCAACACACTGCCACACACTCAAGATAACGTCCACCTCTCCTAGGTGATGTCCTGTCCATCAAGGGGCAAACATTCCATCTAAAGTGGGTGATCCCCTCTAGGTCGGGCTCAGCCAAAGTGTCCTGGGTGGAACGTCCTTCTTTCTTCATGTGCAAAGGCTCATCATAACGTTGTCTTGTCTTTGCCATCCCAGCAACCATCTGATGGGATCTTCAGCTCCATGGAGGTCCGAGCTAATCATATCCCCATGTGTACCGCTCCACTGGTACCTATCCGTCGGGTATGGTCCTGCACATCAAAAACTTCGCCCTCCATGGGCTCATTAGTCCTCGGGATCATAGCAATGTCAATCATATCTCATCATTAAATTTATCAAATACATGCATAAAACCCCTAGCAATCATCTAATAGCTCAAAGACATTACACTGACCTACTATACAAAGTTGAAGAAAGAAACAGAATGACCTATTGGGCCAGTATCCATAAGAAGAAGAAAGTTTCCGAAGAAGATTATTCAAGCCATGTACATGAAGTGATATGGTCTAAGGAAGTCCAGTCATAATGAAGACCAGGGATAGGTATTGTCCGTGGGTGCCTTTGTAGGAGGCGAGTTGTACCTGTCATTGATGCAGTTTTTTCCAAGCCCCTTATTGCCTTTATTCTTTCTTTATTTATTACCTTTTCTTTCTTTTTTACTTCAAGGTCTGACCAGAGGACACTGCCTTGGCATGGTGACCAGAGCTAATAGTGTTACCCATTAGTATTTTCGCAGAAATGATAAGGTTGGCTCGTGATAAGACCCCCTTTCCCTTGGCCATGCAACCAAAGGTCATTGCCCTGGTGTGGTAACCAGATAATGGCAATGTCCTACCGCTAGATACCTATGAACATAATGGGCCGGCTCGTGATGAGACCTCCCATCTTCTTGGTTAGGTCTTGTTTTATTATTTTTCTTTGGGTCCCTTTTGTTTCTTATCGAGAGGCCTTTTATTGCCTTCTCGGGGATCCTTGGGCGAGGCATCTCTAGGTTTTATTCCCTATGGATTTTATCTTTTACCAGCTGCTTTTACCTCCTGGGCCTTTAGCCCCTTCTTCCCACGGGACAAAGTGTAACCCCTCAAAGGTCATCCTAATGCACGGACTAGGGGAATGGGATGGATGTATGGGAAATAAGATGTAAAATGATTGTATGGCGGGAGAGGACGATGGATTTTCAAATCCCCCCTGGTGGCTAATCAAAACCCATGGATACAAGATTGCTAGGGCACCCCGTTAATCCCCCCAACAATGGTCAAGTGGGTTAGTGTAAGATCCAAGCAGTTGTCAGAAATGTAAGGAACCTGATGCATATATAAGAAAGTTATAATGATCAAACATGACACATACCATGATACCTGGACCAATTACCTCATGGAGCAAGAGCCTTCTCTGATGCAAGTCCAAGTCGATGGTGATGGATGTTGTTGCTGCTGACAGGACAAATCTGGCGAAGAAGAAGAAGGATGGGCCCTCCAGGGCCATGCTCAGGTCAATCCTGCTCTCGGTACTCCATGTCTAGGACCTGTGGGCCTCGAGACATGATCTCCTATTTATCTCTAGAAATTGGGGATAACGAGTCCAATTTTGTATTTCTAGACATTGAAATTTTCCACACCTTCTAACTTGTCAACAAGCTTGGTGCTTGCAGACATCTTGACCCAGAGCTAAGAAAATGACCAGAAAATGAAAGTGCTCAAAAAATGAAACTGAGCTTACCAGGAGATGCATTGAGTCGAGGCGAGTTTGGTGGAGCTGACTGTTTCATAAAATTCCAAGTTTTACCTCTTGAAACTTGACCTGCGTAATTTTGGACTGGTACTTCTGATACTGGTTCTGATTTCCTGGTTTTCTGGTACCAGTCAAAACTAGGGTTTGACTTTATGGAGAATCTAGCCACTGAAAAAGTTCACTCAAGATGCCAAAAGATGCGCTAGGGTAGGGTGCACTTGCCAAGGTGGTTTTTGGTAAAAAAATCCTCTTCAGTAAAAAAACCCTAATTTTCTTGTATGACAACAGTGACATCTAGATACCCAGTGAAAGATGCTCTATTCAGTCAAGCTCTGATACCATGTTAGGTTTTTACTATTGTTATTAGGTTATTTCCAAATTACATGAGCATTTAATAGATTTCCAAAACAACAGTATAAAGAGGATCACTTAAAGAAACACAATCACAAGGCACATAACATTTTATCCTGGGAAACCCTCATGGGAGAGAAAATCCAACAAAAACTTACTCACTAATACAATGCCAAGACTAAAACCAAAACACCAAAGACAAACCAATACTGAGCATGTGCCTCTCTTCCCCTTCCTCCTGCAACTGCAACTATCTTCAAGAGATGTGCACTAGATGAGTGAGTGAGTGTGTACAAATGAGACACCAACCTCACATATCAATACAAGTGTGAGATGGCACTAGTGTTGTGTCTCTTCACTTGGTTGAGCCGACTTCTCCTAGAAGCGGTGAAAACAACTTTATAATTACTAGGGCCTGACTTTACAAATACCACTATACAAATACAGTTTGAAACTTTGACCAATCCACAAAAGGGAATTTGATCTTATACAAGACCCGACTTGATCAATCCACAAAAGCGAATTTGATTTATACAATAATAACTCAAATATAATTAGAACATTCTTCGAAGTTACAATATTTCAACAGATTCAACCTCTATTTAATAGTGGATTGTGCTTGTTGTAAAGCTTGCAGCTAGAAAAGTCACTCCATTATCAATATCAACATATTACCATCAAAACAATATCATGGATGATAGACAAAGGTGAGTGAAGAGAACCTCTCAAAATCTTCTAAAGGTACAAAGACTAATGAAACATTAAGTGTTGTCATTGTCAGCTAGACAACTACTTCCCTCATTTTAGTGAAGGACGAATCCAGCACAAGGGAGACTTCCCTAGTAGCCCCTAGGGTTCCTATGACAAGACAAGTCAAGTCTTAGGTCACTTATGTAACTATCCAAATTACCACCAACGGACTATGATATATGATTTATAGATTTAGGTGGTTTTCTCTCTTTAGGGCTACTTTAGAGGGTTCATTGAGTGAATATCTAATGCAAAATTATCCCCAAATAGTCCAGACCTGAAAGTTAGGGATGTTATAAAACTTGCATAAAATATAAATAAATTACAGTAGTGTATTTCAGCCACTTAATTAGATTACAAACAAGTGACTTTTAGGGCTAAAATAGGGAATAAAACTAGGGTTTAAGTAACTTTTTAGATATGAAAATCCAAGACCATATAACAGCCAACAAAACCAAGATGTCCAACCCTAAAATTGTTGTAATACAAATCAGCTAGGATGATTTTTCAAGAGGGATGATTTTAGGCTAAACACATGCAAGAAAACCCTAGGATTTTAGGTAAAAAATATGCAATAAAACCCTAGACGTTTAGGGTTTTTGATGGCTGAAAATTAAATGTAAGCTAAACAAACCCTAGATTTATCCTAAAACAAAGATAAAATTTTGAATTTTGAATTTAAGATTGACTAGATGAGAAAAGACTTGTGCCTACAAATTTTTTTGGGCATATGGGGTCAACTAAATGTTTGAAAAATAGGTGTGCTCATTTCACCATAGACAATATAGAAATATTGTCACCCAACCATAAGCACAAAGGCCACCCCTGAGCACCTTAACCTTGACAAATAGAATAATTTTGGAAGCAATCCAATAGCCAACCAAGGTAGTGCACCTTTCTCCAAGGCTAGTGCACCAAGCAAGAATAACCAAAGACCAAGCAAAAAGTCCAAACCATAACCAAGAGAAAGTCCAAGCCAAAACCAAAATGTTAGTTGCAGCAGTTGCAACTGCAACTGCAGTTCCTCTCCAAAGTTGCGCACCATTAGTCTTATGCAGTTGTGAGAGTGTGTGTAACAAATGAGCTCTAGCGCCCTCTATTTATACTAGTCTATCTCACTTGACTGAGCTGACTTCTCTTTCTGGAGGCTAATAACTGAATATTAAATATTCTCTTGAGCCGACTTGTCTCCTAGGGTTATTATCCAACGTTTTAGGGTTTCTCTTGCTTCTCGGAATATTCTGGTCTTGTCAGAGGTTACACGTGGAGGTTAATACCTCTTGCAACTACCATAATATCAGCACTCCCTCCTAGATAGAGAGGTATTAAAGGTAATGATCTTGAGCACAAATAGACCATTCAATCGATAGCATCATCATAGCCACACAGGCTATCTCATGGTCACATAGATCAACTCCCGAGCAACATCATCACTATCAGTATCATATGATAGCATCAACTGCATCATCTTTCGAAGCCATACTCCATCTGAGTAATCGGGCATGATGTTGAATATGTCAGTCACTTCACATAGTGATACAAGAACTATTCTTCTAATCCGGACATATGTCCTAGAAGAATAATTGTTCCAACAGATGTTGGAAGCCATGTTATGGGATACAAGGACTATTCTTCTAATCCAGACATACGTCCTAGAAGAATGATTGTCCTAGACCATTTTCCACAAGGAGAATGTCTATCCATCAACACACTGACTATTCGTCTAGCTGGTAATCATCTCCAACACTAGTGATAGTCTCCATGGAAATCAGAACAATGTCATTCAATAGAACACAACTGTGTCTATCCATAGTAGTACACAACTACTATTCAATGGTACACAACCACACCTAGTAGCACACGTCAACTAACCATTGACACATAGTCATGATCATTGGAATACATCCACCACAGTGGCATACAACTACTTTCCAAAGACATACAATCTCCACAACAATCATATCATCTGATATCAACCTGCATAACAATATCATGATACAAACTTAGTCATCTGGGCTATTCTTCCACTCACATCTATGAGATATGGAAGAGTATCTGCCCTCAGAAAGTAAAACATCAGCCATGGCCTATTTGGACTATTCTACCACAACATAGAAGAATAATTGTCCCTGATTTCTGAGCCTGGACCATTCACCTAACTGGGCCATTCCTCCAACACTAATCATAATGCAACCTGGAGAGAATGAGTCTGCCCTAGGGAATGCTTGTCCCTGATTGTTGAACCTAGACCATTCACCTAACTGGACCATTCCTCTGGCACTAATCATAGTGCAGCCTGGAGAGAATGAGTCTTCCCTAGGGAATGACTGTCCAGACCATTTCCTATGGAAATGACTGTCCTACACCAACCTCCAAAATGGACCATTCTTCAAAACTGCTCACAATTGTGAACTTTGAAAGAATGACTGCCCGGCAAGGCGGACCATACTAGTTGACCACTACTCAAAGTGATTGCCAAGAAGAATGATTGTCCTAGACCATTACCCCATACTAGCCACAAGGGGAATCCCTATCTATGGTACATTAACAATCTATTGGACCATTTTCATTACGAAAAATGACTATCCGATCTGAACCATTTTCCGAACTGGAAAATGCCTGTCCGTCAGAAATTTCGAACCACTTTCTAAATCTGAAAGGAACTAGCCATCCTGGACCATTTTCCTAACTAGAAAATGATTGTCCATAAATCAATAACATATCAGTGTTCCCTCCCAACTTGGGAGTAATCACTACCTTTTCCAATAAGGAAGTCATCTCCATGAGCCCCAACTTGTCTCTTAAGTACGCAAACTTTTTATCTTGGACAAAGGCCTTAAAATATTTGCTATTTGCTCATCTGTGGAGATATACTGAAGAACTACTTCTGTTTTCTGGACTTTATCACTGAGAATACAATGCTTGATCTCAATGTACTTCGGCCTGTCATGGAACACTCGTTTCTCTGAAAGCTTCACATGGCTCTGATTATTACAATATATCATGGTCGAATTTAACACCTGATCAGACGGTCCATAAACCAACTTACAAAGCCACATTTCTTTTGTACAAGCATCACAAGCTGCAATATACTATGCTTTTGTAGTGTTGAGTGCAACAGACTTTTGTTTCCTACTAGCCCATGACATCGTGGCAAATCTCAAACTGAAACATATCCAAGTAGCACTTCTTCTTCCGTAGGAAGTTCTCACCGCGCTTTTGATGTATATGAGATACTCTGCATCAAGTTGCTTGAATCCATACATGGTCTTCTTCCATTTACATATATGGGTCTCTTTCTGGTATACCTCAAAACCTTGAGATTGCTCTACATAAGCTTCTTTCTCAATTTTCTTTATTGGGAAGAACAGTCTTTTACATGTAAATTTCAATCCATGGATATTGCAAGAGGTATATTTGGTTTATTGGAACAAGCTATCGTCATAGTCTTCTCCTTCCTTCTAGAAGAACCTCTAGTTCTAAATCTCGCAATGCTTTCCATTCATAGGTCTTTTTCACATTTTCTTACATACATTGCTCTTCATCACAACTTCCATTTCTTCTACTTGATTGCTTTTAGTGGGTTCAAACCAAGTTGGTAGTCTTATGATTCTCGGTATAATAATTGGTTGTTCTAGATTTTCTTTCTTTCTTGGAATCTTCATGTTCTTCCTCATGTTCCTCCATGGCTTTTGGGTCCATGGAGTCTTCTATAGATTCCAAATTCTTCCTTTCATCATAGGAACATGGATGTAGATGGACAACCAAGGATACTTAAGGCTTATTTTCGGAGAAAACTTCTTCTAGAGTCAAATTGAACATGTGTTGCTTATCATGGCTGTTACTTTTAATGGGGAACATGGATATATACTTTATAATATTCACAGATTCTTCAATGGATCATATCATTTAGGATTAGCTCCCTCCTAATCCTGGCTTCATGCACGAATACATGCTCTTCTTTTGGAATTTTGTAATCATCTCTCTCCATCTAAGAGAGTCCATGCTTTCATCTGCATCCTTATTACTTTCTACAAAGTGTCACAAGTCTTATTCTAATTTCCTCTTGATTACTGACGTCTTTCTAATTTGACTCCTTCTGGATCTCTTCAAGTTTGATTATGATTTCGGCCTATTTGGCAGTTGTTACTTATATAATAGATTCCTCGGGAATTTGTCAACATACTTCATCTTCTTGTAGTCATCGTAATAACAATCCTTATCTTGTTATTCTTCCATAAGTATTGTTTCAATGACCATCTTTTCTTCTAAGAAATAGATATGCATGATATGTACAAGAATTATGTAAGCATGGTATGTACAAGAACTATGTTATAGAAGAATATTGTTACCTTGACTAGAAGAAGTCTGTTTTATCTTGCTTGGCTTTCTTTTAGGGTTCCCTTTCTTCAACAACTGTTGCTTCAGTTGTTTCCTTCCTTTTCTTTAACTCGGGACAGTGGTTCCTGTAGTGACCATATTTTCGACAGTTGAAGCATTGTATTTTTGACATATCCTTTTCTCGATTTGGTTTCTTCCTTGAACCAAACTTCCTCTTATCCCTGAAATTCTTGAATTTTTGTTGTGAAGGCTTGATCATCATATTTCTTTTGGGATTTCTCTTTTGCGTTAATCCTTGATTCTTCTTGTGCACAGCAAGTCCAAAGTTCTTCAAATGTGGGATAGTCCTTTCTTGTGTTCATGCTTGCGGCAAATGCATCCCATGTCTTGGGAAGGCCATTGAGTACTATATTTACTAATTCCTTTTCTGAAATGATTTCTTCAATAGCTTGTAGTTGATCTCTTAACTGAGAGATTCTTACAAAGTATGATGTTATGTTGTCATCATCATTCATTTTCATGTCACAACGCTCATTCTTCAGACTCATTACTTGTCCAATGTTTATGACTGAGAAGAGCTTAGTTAGGGCATCGTACATCTTCTTAGAGGAGTCAAGATGAGAGATGTAGGGTACAAATGGTATTTTACAGAGTCCACTATGATACTCATAGCGTTGATGTCATTGTCCTTGAACTTCTCCATAACTACAACGTTCTAAGGTTCCTTCTCTTTTCCCTCTTCAAACTGTGGTTCCTGTTAAGGTTTAAGCTATTATTAGGTTTCTTTTCAATTTACTAGATAACAATAGCATAGGTAGGATCACTGAGAGAAACACAATCACAAGATACACAACATTTATCCTAGGAAACCCTCATGGACGAGAAAACTCAGCAAAAAATTCCTTAATATAGATAGCCAATACAATGCCAAGACAATAAACCAAAACACTAGAGAATATTCAACGCTGAGCAATGTGCCTCTCTCTTCCTTCTTCTTCCAACTGCAGCTACCAAACTTGCGCACTTGATGAGCGAATGAGTGAGTGTACAAATGAGGTGTTGGCTTCCTTTATTTATACAAAATGGCAGGTGTTGAAAAGGTGTCTCTTCGTTGGGCAGGGCCGACTTGTCTTCTTAGTGGTTAAAACCACTTTAATTAGCCTAGGGGCCGACTTCTCAATTTGCATAATACAATTAGGGTTTGACCAATCCGCAAAAGGGGATTTGGTCAATTACAATGCCCGACATGATCGATCCACAAAAGGGGATTTGATCTATAAATAAATGACTCAAATAATAATAATAATAATAATACTAAGTAGAATACTCTTTGCAGTTACAATATTTCAACACTCCCCCTTAACAAGAAGGGTATTCTACAACATCATCAGGAGAGAGAGATGACAGCAACATCAACAACATCTGGAACATTTACTGGCATATCTATAAATCATCGGAATTTTTTCTCATCATCATCGTTCACAGCATGGAGCTGGAGTTGCATCATCATCCCCATCGGTATGAGACTGAAGTAACATCATCATCATCTTTAGCATGAGGCTAAAGTAATATCATAAACATCTTTAGCATGAGGCTAAAGTAACATCATTATCTTTAGCATTAAAGCTGAAATAACATCATCATCATCTTTAGCAAGAAGCTGAAGTGGCATCATCATCATTTGCATCAACATGGATTAGTATAACACTAATACATCATCATCATCAATAACAACACAAGGCTGATACAACATCAACAACAACAATATCACAACACAAAGGTTGGAGCACCATCAACAACAACAACATCACAACATGAAGGCTGGAGCATCATCAACATCAGCACTATGCTAGAAATCTTCAGCACAAAGTTGGCATCTCAACAACATCAGCATGAAGTTGGAAATATTGAGCATGAAGCTGGCATCTCAACAACATCAACACGAAGATGGAAATCTTCAGCACTAGGCTGGCATCACAACAACATCATCACGAGGCTGGAAATCTTCAGCACTAGGTTGGCATCACAACAACATCAGCACGAAGTTGGAAATATTCAACAGTAGGTTAGCATCACAACACGAGGCTGGCATCACAACAACATCATCACGAAGCTAGAAATCTTCAGCACTAGGTTGGCATAACAACAACATCAACACGAAGCTGGAAATCTTCAGCACTAGGCCGACATCACAACACTACTCCCCCTTTCGAGGGAGGTCCTTTCGGACTACACCAAGATTATCTCGAAAGTGCTCAAACTTTACACGAGATAGAGGTTTGGTCAACACATCAACAACTTGTTCATCTGTGCTAACATACTGGAGCTTTATGGCTCTTCTTTGCACCATATCACGGATGTAATGATATTGGATCTCTATGGGTTTTGACTTGTCATGGAACAAATGGTTCTCTGTCATCTTTATGAAACTTTGGTTATCACATAGGATCATGGTTGCTTCCATCTCCAGATCAAATAGATCTGTCAACAACATCCGAAGCCATACGGCTTCACAACTGGCGGAACATGCAACAATGTATTCCGCTTCTGTCGTGCTCGAAGCAATGTTGAATTGCTCCCTACTCTGCCATGAAGTCATGGCTGACCTCAGAATAAAACAACATCCTGAAGTGCTCTTTCTATCAAAAACACTTCCAGCTCAATCTGAATCAGTATATCCATACAATCTGAAGTCATGATCTCTATTATAACTAGGACCAAAATCCAACGTACCCTTAAGGTATCTCATCACATGTTTTGCATCATCAAGGTGAACACGTCCGAGTTCTACCAGATACTGACTCAAGGCAAAACATATATATGGCCTGTTATTCGTCAGATACATCATCGAACCAATAGCAAAGTAGCATCAACCAATTTTGACGAGGTATCTACTAGGAGCTTCAACTTCGTTTCCATGGTTGTGTACATGGATTTACATTTCAACATGTCAAACCTCTTCATTATTTCAACTGCATACTTCCCTTGGTTAAGGAAGATCTTATCTGGGTTCTGCCAAACTTCAAGACCTAAGAGATAATGCATTAGGTCTTTCATCAAACTCTGTAGTGAGCTTCTTCTGCATTCTGTGATGAGCTTCAACATCATTGGCTCATCATTCATAACCTTGAGGTGAATGTTGGAATCAACTTTACTCTTGGTAAAGCCCAAGCTCGTTAGGAAATTGTCGATTTTTCCATATCAAGCTCTAAGAGCTTGCTTCAACCTGTACAGATCCTTCTTCAACCTGCAGACCTGAGTCTTTTCTATTTTCATCTTCAAATCAAATTTTCACATTACATTGTACCAATCTGGCACACTTGCTCAACTGCAACTCAATATGGACAATCATGTGCTAGCTTTATGTGCTCGCTGCAAAGCACTATTTGTCTCACTTCCTGAGAGTATGTCCTCTCCTCTTTCTGCAACTGTTCCTTCTAAAACTGGGACTCTGCACCTGGAACTGCTTTGAGGTTGAGAATGACTGCTTCATCCTCACTATGGCTGCTAAAATCTGTGAGTAACTCCTCTTATTCTATCACGACAGCAACTTCATTTGAAACTGAGAGTGGCTCAATAACTGATACTGGAGGTAACTCTTCTTCTTTCATGGAGGTAACTCTATCTTTTATCGTAGACATGTCTCCATGACCTAATGTAATGCACCAACTGCCACTCAATTTTAAATATGGGGATTGCTCCATCTGCATCTCATACTATATATGAATCATGGTTGTTTTGGTTGTCTTCATAAATACTGAAACTATTTCTTCAATTACTGGAGTAAGTGTCTCGTCATAGTCTTCTCCCTCTTGCTGGGAGAATCCTCTGGACACACATCAAGCTTTGTACATCTACAACATGCTTGATCTGTATAGATCAATCTTGGAAGTCAACACTGACTTCTCTTCTAGTCTCACGAAAGAATCCATATCCTAGTCTTTCTAACTGGCTTCCTTCTCTATTACTAAAACAAGGGAATCTTCTAGGAGATTTCATTTCTCCTCTGAAGCTATGATCTAGTCTTCTCATAGCATCTGTCTCCCAGTCCTAGAAGTTGTCTCTTCATCTGATCCTTTCTGAGATCAGGATTATCCTTGATTTCTTCTGAGTCTACAAGGATTTCATCATCTCTTACAGGGAATACTTGGTGTTGAATACCAAGTCTAAATATAAAAGGTTGAGTCAAACTTCAAGTGAATTATGCTTCCCATCAAGGTGGCTTCATTAACCTTGAAACAATTATACTGTGAGTTCTTGTTCTAATGTTTGTTCATCTTTGGAGCCTTTTGCTCCTTATAATCAATCTCCATGTGAGATACTCTGGATCTCAAAATTAGCTTCTTCTTCATCTTCTTTGGTACATGGATGTATACCGTCATGTACACAACTTGGATAGTTTGCTTCATGTCTCATTGTGTTGCCTCCTGCAACCTTCACTATAGTTTCCTCAGGGTTATCACTTGTGACCTAAAATAGGGTCAACAAAACAACAAGCAAGAATAATACTCTTTTAATGATAGTAATAAAACAATAGCACGAATAATCCTCATAGTAGCTCCTTTAGACATTTCACTTGTGACCTGTCTAAAACAAAGATCAAAAGTAAGAAATACAATACAAAATGAGGTCAACACTCTTCTAGTGTTGTGAGCAAACATTCCTCCATGGTAACCTAGAATCAACACAAGAAGTTTCTCCTAGAGGAGATGTTAGTTGTATCTGGTAAATGATTACATTAAGCATTTATCTCAATATGCTCACATGCTACCAAGTATAATACTTTTCAAAGACTTCTACCTCAACTATAGTGTTTACTTGTAAAGGGGTAGTTATCAACTTGTCATGTGCAACTTTGGATCTTATCAACTTAATTAATCAAACCTGGAACCTGGAGTCTGGAGTCTTGTCCTCAAGAATGAGTGTGTTGCTTTTCTTCCAAGTCTCCTTCACTCAAGATGACAAGTGTTTTCTTCAACCTGTCTTTTGTACTAGGACATTATGCTATCTTGACAGAAGGTTGGGTTAGAGAATAAACTCTATGATCTCATCTTTAATCCATCTAATACGTTGACTTTAATTTTGACCAAAGGTTAGTATGATGGTCATAGCTTCAACATGCAACCTAGATCAAAATAATGTCATAACAAATGGATGCATATCAGAATAATCAAACCTGGGTTGCATTATGCTTTTGAATGTCTTGAATCTTGAGATCCTTCTGGATCTATGGCAAGAGATCCCTTCTGCAAATACCCTTTAAAGCTTAACAGTTTAAACATATGTGAGTACATACCTTTGATAGCATTTGCAGGTAGTGGCACCATCTTGTAGCAGCGGTAATAATTACCAACCCTTTTAAAACTTCAAGGGTGATTGCAACTGGTACTGCAGCTGATACCTCAACTAATACTGCAACTACAACTTAGGGTTTCATGAGGAAACCCTAATTTTTCAAACTTCAAATTTTGAAATTCTGATCCAATGGCTAGATGCGTTGAGCTGAGGCTAGTACGCTGGCGCAGTCAGATTTCTGAAAATCCAAATTTTACCCCTTGAAACTAAGCTTGCGGAAATCTGGACTGGTACTTTTGGTACTGGTTCTGGTTTCCTGGTTTTTTGGTACTTCTAGTTTTCTGGTACCAGTGAAAACTAGGGTTTCACTTTCCAGGAGTTTTATCCATTGAAAATGTGTGCTCAATATGCCAAAGGCTTCACTAGGGTAGGGCACACTTTTCTAGATGGGTTTTAGGCAAAAATTTCTCTCTCTTCCTTCTTCTCCCAACTGCAGCTACTAAACTTGCGCACTTGATGAGAGAATGAGTGAGTGTACAAATGAGGTGTTGGCTTCCTTTATTTATACAAATTGGCAGGTGCTAAAAAGGTGTCTCTTCGTTGGGCAGGACCGACTTGTCTTCTTAGGGGTTAAAACCACTTTAATTAGCCTAGGGGTCGACTTCTCAATTTGCATAATACAAATAGGGTTTGACCAATCCGCAAAAGGGGATTTGGTCAATTACAATGCCTGACATGATCAATCCACAAAAGGGGATTTGATCTATAAATAAATGACTCAAATAATAATAATAATAAGTAGAATACTCTTTGCAGTTACAATATTTCAACAGTTCCATGATCTTTCCTTTCACGATATCCAACACTTTGTTCTTGGTAAGGATGATGTCAATCCTTGTCTTCCATGCTCTGAAATTAGAAGCCCCTTCTAACTTGTTTTCTGACTTCATAGAGTAAGTCATGACTGCTTTGACTTGGTCAACCTTTAACTTTGATCAAAAACTCAAACTTGACATCTTGGCTTACTGAGAGTACCAGGAGGTGTGCTTGGCTAGGGCGCACTAGGCCCTCCAAGAATTAGTTCAAGCTCTTCATTTAAGATGCCTTAATAAGAGGGTTAGGGTTTTGCTACTGCAACAAAACTTTCACTGCAACTGCAACTGTAACTGGGAAAATCCTGCCAATCTATCTTCCAATGGTTAGACTGTCCGAAGATAGTGTGGGCCCATAACCTGTTAGAAAAATAGGTGTGCTCGTTTCACCATAGACAATATAGCAATATTGTCACCCAACCATAGGCACAAAGGCCACCCCCAAGCACCTTAACCTTGATAGATAGAATAATTCCGGAAGCAATCCAATAGCCAACCAAGGTAGCACACCTTTCTCCAAGGCTAGTGCACCAAGCAAGAATAACCAAAGACCAAGCAAAAAGTCCAAACCATAACCAAGAGAAAGTCCAACCCAAAACCAAAATGCCAGTTGCGATAGTTACAACTGCAACTGTAGTTCCTCTTCAAACTTTCGCACCACTGATCTTATGTAGTTGTGAGAGTGTGTGTAACAAATGAGCTCTAGTGCCCTCTATTTATACTAGTCTATCTCACTTGACTGGGCCAACTTCTCTTTCTGGAGGCTAATAACTGAATATTAAATATTCTCTTGAGTCGACTTGTCTCCTAGGGTTATTATCCAACGTTTTAGGGTTTCTCTTGCTTCCCAGAATATTCGAGTCTTGTCAGAGGTTATACGTGGAGGTTAATACCTCCCGCAACTACCATAATATCAACACTAAGGCCTCTTGAAAACGCGTAAGTTGGACTAGGGTGATAGTTAGAGTTGTCCACTATAAACCATAGCAAATCCACCTAGTGCCTTATAAGCTTCAAGATAGTTCAAGGGGAAATTACCCCACTAGTAATCTTCCAAGAGATTTTAAGAAGGGACTTGTTCCAGAAAAATAGAAAGAGAATACACTACCACCACTGGAGAAGCACAACTACATTTACAATCATTCATAAACAAAATCCATAAAGATTTAAAGAGACCACTTACTCAAGAAATCGATTCATCCACGAAACCCTTGCCAAGAACATCCATGAAATTTTGTAAAGCATCTACAAGACATCATCCTCAAGAAGTTGCTCTAGTTATCCATCCATAGAAAAAATATAGTCATAATAGTAGACAAGTAGTGTTCTCCACAAATTTAGCAATGAGTTACAAATGGGAGGTGCTTCTCTTTTTATATTAAGAGATCCGGCAACCCTCTCAATATAAAAGTAATAATTTCCTAGCTTTTAGCCTAGGAAAATATAAAATACCATTATCTCTTTACAAACCCTAGAGATATGATAAAAAATACATGAACTATGAGGTGGCTATGCCACCTATACAACAATATCCATTATATACAAGTGAATGAATCAAAAGACCCCAAAGATGCTCCCCAAATCAAACGCTCCTCAAGTGCCAAGCATCCTCCTCAACATGTGGAACGACCTCCACAAAAGCCCCAATGACCTCCTCCAAAGGTGTCCCACAAATGGTCAAAAGTTCGGTGATAATCTTCTCACAACAGATTTTAAAAGCACCATAAATGTGTCAATTTTTGCTTGGATTTCTATTATGACCACATTTTGGAAATCCCATGGCCATTTTGCATCTAATGGTGTTGATCTAGTGGAATTTTGGGCATTATGTCAAAAGATAATTGCTTCTAAAGTTGGTTGCCCTCAAAATATGTGTTAAAATCTCCTCAAAGTGTGCAATGGCCTCCTCAACATCCTCTGAAAGAAGCCCAATGACCTCCAAAATTAGTGGAACAACCTCCATCAAGCATGCAAGTGGCCTCCCCAACGTCCTTCAAATGAACAAGGCTCAATCCAAGTCATCTCCATGCAAAGCACATCATCCAAAGTAAGGCCCCAGTGAGGCATAATAGTCATCAATCCAAAGGCATGTACACAAATTCAATGCAACATAAAAAATGAGTCATGTCAAATCAAAATGCCATTAGGTCGATCACATTAAGCATCATCTTCTAACTTCACAATAACTCATATAATTCATACAATTCATACAATTTTCCAAGTTTAGGTATGATGAGGGCATCATTAGACCCTATTACAAGTGTCAACACCGAAGAAGAGTAGTAGTTCCCCAAGAAAACCCATCAAGGATCATGTGTAGTGAGAGATGGTATGGTTTGGTGAGTAACTTCATGAGTTGCATTGCACATCCATGTGAGGTTGTTTAAGATATTCATGCACATGAGTGCCTTTGAAGTATGAGAGAACATTTGTGCATTGAGTTACTCTTTCCTCGACACTGTGTCTTTCTACCCCTTGCCTTTTTCTTTGTTTATTTAACCTTTTTTTGCTTTGACTTGTATTTTACTTCATTTAGTCTGTTTTTAGATGTGCATTTTATTGCATAAGACTTCGGGTAATGGCCTTGTTATCGCACAGTTTGTAGGAAGGGTTTAGGTTAGCTTGAGTCAAGGCTTCAAACTGGCGTAACAGGAACTTCCCCACCCACTGTCACCTCGATGGGGAGCTCTTTCTATTTAGGAGGGCTAGTCCAAGGGAGACGTCCCTATGTAATCTAATTTCCTGAAGGGCTAAAGGTTTAATGGATCAAGGTATGAGATTCCCTTCCACAGATTACTGCCAAAAATGAGATAGTCAAAGGAGATCTTCCATTGAATGGCACCTGTTTGCGAGACAAGACAAATAACTATAGAATGTGCTGCAGTGGTTAGTACTTCAAATTGTCAATGACTATCTTTAACATATATACATATGAGCAATGATCAAATGTAATTATTGACGAAGTCAATGATTACTAATAAAAGACAAATGGATTGTATCACTTCTTCAATAAATACAAAGAGATAAAGGCATTCAATGTATACAACCAATCCCAATATTATGTCACAATGCACTGTAAATCTGCTCAATATATATAATGTTGCTGCGTCACTATGCAGAAAATAGGGTGACGTCAGCTTCTAGAATTGAGTTATTTTGAAAGGCAAAGAGCAAAACGTTTTATCAAGCAAGTTTATAGATGTGGTCAATAGCTCAAAACCTATCAAATAAGATGACAAATGTCACAACGTTGCAAGCAAAACAAGAGATCAAAAGGTGTGACGTCACCTATATCATTGCTGCTGTTAGGGTTAGGGTTAGCTAGCCAAGAAGTGGACGTTTTAACTAAATCAACCAATGAAAATTCATGAAACCTCTATGGCTATGATAAGATGACTCAGCCGCAACTTTCTATCCAAACACAAGTCTAAAATAGGCAAGACGTCAT
>JASDQU011402372.1:72326-83462 GCA_032191745.1 Picea mariana | reverse complement strand
CGGTATGTTTTACAAGACCAAATCCTTTACCGAAGAAACCTTGATGGGGTTTTTTCATGATGCTTGACTCCTGATCAAGCCCAAATGGCACTTGAACAATGCCATTTTGAGGTTTCTGGAGGTCACTTTTCATCCAAAACCACTGCAGTAAAAATTTTACATGCAGGTTACTTTTGGCCTTCACTCCACCATGATGGCCATTTCCTGGTTCGAAAATGTGAAGCTTGCCAATGCTTCACTATGAAGCAAAAGTTAGTTGCCTTGCCTCTTAGGCTTATTGAAATACAAGTCCCTTTCGCAAGATCGGGTATGGACTTTATTGGGCCAGGTTCACTGACTTCCAATGCTAGTCGCATATTCATCTTAACAACCACTGACTACTTTACAAAGTGGGCTAAAGAAATTTCCCTTAGGAATGCTACAAGCCAGCAGGTGGTAGAATTCATTGAGCATAACATTTTATCTTATTTTGGAACCCCTGCTGAGATACTAACTGATAATGGATTAGCTATCATGTCTGATGTAATGCTTCACCTTGGTGTCATGTATGGAATCCAAATTTTTCAATATTCCACCTATTACCCCCAGGGTAATGGATTGGTCGAATCCACAAATAAAAATCTGATTCGGATCCTTAAGAGAGGGTCAAAGATAACAAGTGTGATCGGCACGCAAAGTTAAACTTTGCTTTATGGGTTGATCGTATAACCCCTAAGACAACAATGGGTCAAAGTCCTTACACTCTAGTGTATGGAGCCCATGTTGTCCTACCTATACACTTACAAATTCTAGCCTTGAGGTTGGCTATTGTTGAGGCAGAATATGATTTCCAACCTTTACAACATCATTTAGACACACATCAAACTATAAGTGTAATGTCCCTGACCATCCATGCCGAGCCACGCTACACCAGATAACTCTTACGTTCTCTCTACGGAAAATATTGTAACATACCCAGTATCCAACTGATCTATGCCACATAAATTTTTCGAACTGCATGCAATTAAAATATACACACACAGAACTCTTGCGAAAGCATTATATATAAAATGTAAACATACAAATACATCTGTAAATACATGGATTCACATTCAAATAATAGTAAACATATACATGCAGCATATATAGGAAATACCCATAAAAATAAACACAGTTATAACCACACATATGATAACCCATAAAAATAAGCATGTAAATAACAATGCAGCATGTAAATTTATCACAAAATGGGCACTTATATTGGTAAGAATGTCACCAACTACATGCAGACCTTCCACGAACCTCCTAGCCTTAGACCACATTTTTCATCACTCTCAATAGTGAGTCACCCCTAAGTAGGGACTAAACTCCACCCGGGTAAAGGGATTCCTAACTAGGCTAAAGGCTCATACATAACATGAAAGACTTTGTCTCAGGTGCCAACTCAAACTAACAACCCACTGTCCCTCATTCCCCACATGCATGTCCCATCCTAGGAAGTGTGCCCCTTCTCTGCTCAACAGTCCTTCTGCTGCCCCACTTCTTTTCTAGGCTTCAACAACAGGCCGGACAAGAAATCTCATAGCATTGTAGCTGCAGTTCAACACCTTCAGGAAGTCAATTCCCAACAATTCTCTCACCCAAAGAGAAATTTCTCACGGGCCTGACAACCTGCCTCTTCAATATCCCATGGGCTTGACAACCCACTTCTTCAGTCCAGCTCCCAAGATAACCAGCTACACGAACAGAAAAAATGGCTATGGATACAGGTTCAGGTACAGTCATGAAAATATGAAGGATAGCTCAACGGTGTGTGAATGCTCATGGATGATTGACTGGATGACTCAATGATGGAAGGAATGATGGGAAGAATGATGGAAAAGATGGGAAAATGAACTAACTCCCAACAATATGTATGCATGTCCCCAACTTGACACTTGTCATGTTGGGAGCTACTTTGGCCCACTTGTCCCCAACTTTAGAACTTAGGATGATATAATTATCCATACTTTATGATTTAAGAAATATTGATACAATATTCCTTTTTGGATTAAGCTCCCTAGCTTAGCCCTTTTCCTTAACTTTTAGCCCTCCCTTTCCCTAACTAGTGGAGTTTAGTTCCCCATACTCTTTTATTGTGGTCGGTCTGCACGCAGCGATGTATTTTATATTAATTATGAGACATATACAAAAATAGGTGCACTAGCCTTTAACATCTAGGCTCTTCGGCCTAATCAAAACATAAGCATCCTAGCTTATAATAACTGGCTTACCAACCTATAAAATGCAGCATATACACAAAAGGCTACCTGGCCTCAAAATTGCACCCACGTATGTTGTTGCGCACTGTATCCTAGAATGTGAAAACTTCCTCATTTTACTGTGCAGTACATGCATGCACTATGCCATGAAATGTGCATACAAAAATGATATCAAACAGCTCACCAGCTTAAGTACATTTTCCTTTACATTATAATTGGGTTCGGCCTAGGTATATTGCAATCTTCTCCCCTTATTTATGCACTGTCCTCAGTGCATCATGTACCCATATACAACAAAATTTCAAAAATCCTCAAAAAGATGTGGGTATTCTGCTTCCATTGCATCCTCATGCTCTCAAGCAGCGTCCTCAGGATCGTACTAGGTCCATTGGACCTTTACAAGCCCTATGGCTCCATTGGACCTTTACTTCCTTGACTCATAACATATAACAAACTCATTTTGACTGAGGACTCCACCAAGTCCCTCTTTACATGAATATGTGCATACAATGAATTCTTCATTTGGGTCTGCAATCCTTAGTATTCGAAAACTTGTTAATAATTGTTTCAAGTGTTGGAAATTCTTTTCACAATCCAATGCCCATTGAAACTTCACACCCTTCTTTTGTAAGGAAGTGATTGGGTGTGCAATCTTTGAGAATAATTCAATAAATCTCCTGTAGTATCTTGCAAGGCCCTATAAATGTGTTGAACCTACACAGAATAGATCTAGCTAAACAATGATACACACATTTGCAGAGAGAATTGAAAAAGAAGGAGAGAAAGAATGGAAAGAATTCTTATTAACCGTTTTCCACAATCAAAGGGTGAATAATTTACAATATATATAGGATAAATGAGTAGCTAATGAGCCATAGTGGTGGTCTAGATTGATCTGGACACACACCAATAGTTACAAGAGTAAACTGCCACCTAGTCTAGTCTCTCAGGCAGTTATGGGACTGAACTGCCACCTAGCTGAGTTAACTAGTTAACTAGTCTTCAATTAACTGACTGAACAAAGAGTAGTGAGTTGGTGATGATCCCAATGCAACATCTAAACTCAACTCAACTAGTCAAACTGAAGTGTCAACTAAAAGATAATATTCTCCAGGTGGAATATTCTCCCCTAAAATATAGGAGACTGGATAATGACTAATTATGAATATTTAACAAGGAAAAACCTTAGGAAAAATAAATCCTAGGTGTGTGTGAAGTAACTCCAATAGGCCCATGAATGATCTTACTTCTGTCACATTCTTTGGCGCTGACCATTCTCTAATGGCTTCTATCTTCTCAAGATCCACTGCTATCCCCTCCTTTGAAATGATATGTCCCAAATAATGAATTTTCTTCTGATAAAATGAGCACTTTCTCAAATTGGCATACAATTGATGCTCCCTTAATACTTGCTACACCATATTCAAATGATGTTCATGCTCTTCTTCTGACTTAGAATATATAAGAATTTCATCCAAAAATACAATGACAAACTTGTCTAAGGATTCTCGGAAAACACCATTCATTAAGCACATGAAAACAGCTAGTGCATTTGATAACCCAAATGGCACCACTATGAACTCATAATAACCATACCTTGTCCTGAAAGTGGTCTTGCTGATGGCTTCCTCCTTAATCCTTACCTGATGGTATCTTGACATGTGATCTATCTTTGAAAATATCTTTGCATCCTTCAATTGATCAAAAAGATCATCAATCCTTGGTAGAGGATACTTGTTCTTAACAGTCACTTTATTCAACTATCTGAAATCAATGCACAATCTTAATGTCCATCCTTCTTCTTCACAAACAAGACTCGGGCACCCCAAGGTGACACACTTGGACGTATACACCACTTCTTCAACAGTTCTTCAAGCTACATTTGCAACTCCTTCAACTCTGGTGTACTCATTCTGTAAGGAGTCTTTGACACTGGAGCTGCTCTGGGCATTGAATTTATAGAGAAATCAATATCTCTCTTTGGGGGTAGTCCTGGTACCTCCTTGAATACATATTCAAACTCTTTTAGGACTACATAATCTTCCAAATTTGATGCCTTATCTTTAGGTGTCTCTTTCATATGAGCTGCAAATATTTGACACCCTTTTCTGTAACATTTCTTTAGTTGCAATGCTGAAATTTCTCTGATGGTCACTGCCCTAGGAATTTCATGCACTCTCCTTAGGTTCCCTTCCTCGTCCAAGAAAGTAAATGCCTTGTTATGACAGTCTATGATAGCATGATGTTGGTCCAATGAATCCATCCCAATTAGACATTCATAGGAACCTAAAGGCAAGATGTTCAAATCTGCCCTAGTGTTCAGTCCATTCATTTCCATAAGACATGACTTAACTATCTCATTAACTTTTCTTTTGTCTCCCGTAGCCAGCTGCACCAACCAATATTTTCCATGCTTGCTTCTTGGAAAATGCAAACTTTCCACCATCTTAGGATCTATATAATTATGACTAGCTCCTGAATCAATTAAAATAGCAATGGTTTCGTTATTGATCATACCTTCCACTTCAATCATATGTGACTAATACTCTGCTTGCTTGTTGTCCAAGGTTGCATAGATCCTTGGCACATTTCTTCCCAAATCCTCCATTGTTTCAGCTTGTTGTACATTGTGAACATTTCTCCCTTTTTCACCTCTGTGAGGACAATCTCTAAACATATGATCCCCTTTACAACCCCAACATTGAATAGGTGGTTGCCTTGGCCTTTGACCCCCTGTTTCAATCGCTATGGGCTCTCTAGGAGTTGGATATCCCTGAGGATTATTTTTGAGGAATGGTGGCTTAGACCCCTTCTTCCTCTGATCCACCTTGAATTTATTTTTGTCTTCCCAAGATTTTTGGAAAGTTGGCCTTAATTTTTGTTGATCATAAAGGCATTTGGATCGCCTTATGGTCTCCTCCAATGTCTTGGGATCATCATACTATATTTTATCACTGATATATGATGGCAATCCACTCAAATACCTTTGAATTTTAACTGTCTCATCCTTGATGAAAGAGACATACTTCAGTAGTTCTAGAAACCTTCTTTCATATTCATCAATTGTCATACTCCCAAGCTTGAGTTCAAAGAACTCTTTCATTTTCTTGTCATAGTATCTCTTAGTCAAGTATTTATTCTCAAAAAACTTCTTGAATTCCCTCCAAGTAACATTTTTCTCTTTAATGTGTTGCACCTGCACAAGTTGATCCCATCGCATGGAAGCCTTTCCCTTGAGTTTATAGATAGCAATTCTACCTTATGCATGAGAAGAATAATTACGCAATTGAAAATACTTTCTCATGCTCAACAACCATGTTTCTACATCTTCATCCTTGTGCTCACCATCAAATGTAGGAGGTTTGATTTTGTTCATTTCTCCTTGTAGCTCATCCACCCCAGACCCCTTATGCTTCCTGATAGGGGATGGACTCGAGCTACAGTGTTCTCTCTTATTGGAATGCCTCAGGGAGTGGTGGAGATGTCTGTTAACACTGCTGGTTCTTCTTTTCTCATCAGGAGGCCTGTGACTTCCAAATTTGATTAAGCCACTCTCTTTGTCCAATTTCTTTTCTAGTTTGTTCAAGCTCTGCAATAACTTCATGTTGAAGTCATATTGCTACTCCTTGGCTTTAATAAGCCTTTAATTATCATATTTATGGATTTGGACATCCTTCTGTAAATTTTTAATGGTCTCTGCCATATTCATGTTTTCATCCCTTCCTTCTCCATGTCCATTGGAGTTTGTTCTTAAATGCCCAAATGGACATCCATCCCTCTAATATCATCCTCCTGACTGTGAGTCCCTTGTGCCTCCTCCATTACTATGGAATCTATGTTGATCTTGATCTGATCTAGTTTTTTTTAACTCTGCAAAATGTCCAGCCAACAAAGCTTGTCAGGCTAACTGTTTCAACAATTTCATGAAAAATATGAATCATTTTCATTCCATAATATATATCAGAATTATTTCTTCTGATTTTCTAAAAATTTGAATGCTTGGACCAATTTTTTGTGTGGAAAATTAGATTCCATTTTCCAATACCTTTCCAACGCATGCTCCCATGCTCAATTCTGAGTCTTGAGCAGAAAGTTATGGTTATTTGAAAATTGCCCATTAATTTTTCTGTTCATTTTTCAACTTGGCGCAACTCTGCGCTGTAAATATGCATTTTTGCATCTACTCCTTTGGAATTTTAGTAGGAGATAAATTGGGTTTCTTTATATACATATTATGGACACTTTTTCCAAGTTTCACCTCTTTTTGGGTTCCAGGCTGCCAGTTACAGCCTGATGAAATTCCAGACCAAAATACAATATTGTAACCGGTATGCTACAGGTACCTTCTTTGCCATATTAAACACTTTTAACATGCCCAGAAATTTAATTCATCTCTTGGAATGTCTTCCATGGTTCCATATCTTTCCATTGACTGCTCATGTGCCTCAATCTGATTCCAGAGCAGAAAGTTATGGCTCTTTGAAGTTAGATGGGTCTTAAAATTTACCCTCCACTATTTGTGTTGTAACTTTCTCATAAAAGCTTTGTTTGACGAACAATTTACACCATTAGAAAGCTCTCTTCAAGGTATTTTATTTGAGATGCAGAGACAAAGTAACAATTTTTTCTCGTGGTTTTCGAGTGCCTAAAAACACTCTTAAGGGCCTCAAAAACGTGTTGCAAAAAGATGATGTTCAAATGATATAAAACATCACAGAAAATCATTGATTTTCTACTATTATTCACCCTTCAAACAACTTTGCGCGCACAAATTTAAACATGTAAACCCATATTCACCATGCAAAACAAAATCACAAGGTAAATCATGCTTTGCGCACTTTAAAACCACTGTGTATCACTTCTCTATCGCTCCAATAACTTACGCGCACTACTTTTGTGTCGCGAGCCAATATCCACCACGCGCAGTTTTGGTTATTGCACTATTACCTGTTGCGCACAGTTTTGTATCGTGTGCTGAAATTTCGTGTGCATTTCACTCTACGCATTGTACCATGCCAAATTTTAGTATTCCCCCACTGCACACCAATACTCTACGTGCACCATTAACTAACTGTTGTGTGACAACATATACCCACATTGTGCGTGCACCAACAAAGTTTCTCTATGCTCAACCAATACTGTGCACACCACACGCACCATTATTATATGTGTGTGCATCACGCACACCTTTTATGTGTATGCACACTGCGCAATGCTATATTTAGTGCGCACACCCGCATACCAACATTTTTCCGCGCGGCGCCAAAATTTAGCGCGCGCACTAGAAAACCACTATTTTTCTACGCGGTACCAAAATTTTGTGTGCGGCGCCAAAATTTAGTGCACGCACCAGCACACTAACATTTTGCCACACAGTGCCCAATTTTTTTCATATCACAAGCTTTTTACTGTGCAACATGCATTTTTAGTGCGCCCACCTGTGCACATTCATTTTTATGCGCATCAATTCCTTGTGAATTCCGTTGTAGAAATTGGGGCTTTTGCTTAAATTTTTCCCCAATTTACCATAGACATTCTGCAACCATGAAATTTGTTCAATTTCACCCCAATAACACTAGTTCAACCTATGCAACAACAAATCGTTGTAAGTTGACATTTCTATAACGGATTTTTCCCAAAATCAATTCACGAATTGAGAATTTTAATTACTAAATTCACTCCAACTATCATTGCTTCACTGTGACTTCAAATTCGACCAATTCCAGGTATGAATTTGCTATAACAGATATTAAATCAAGAATATCTCACCACATGGTCGAATTTCTCAATTTTCCCATGAATTTAACAACAAAAATTGGGGTTTTCCCCAATTTTGCGTCGTTGTTTCTAAAATTTATCATAGCCGCTCTAAAAACTTAAATTTGGCCACTTCGAAATAGATTCTTTGTGAAATTTTGCTTCAAATCAACTTTTTTTAATCAACCAGGCTCAGTGTTGAAAACTGAAGCTCTGATACCATATTGTAACATCCCCGGCCATCCATGTCAGGCCACGCTATGCCATAGAACTCTTACGTTCTCTCTACGGAACATATTGTAACATACCCAATATCCAACTGTGCTATGCCACATAAACTTTTCAAAATGCATGCAATTAAAATATACACACAAAGAACTCTTGCGGAAGCATTATATATAAAACATAAACATACAAATACATCTTTAAATACACAGATTCACGGTGAAATAATAGTAAACATATACATGCAACGTATACAGAAAATACCCATAAAAATAAACACAGTTATAACCGCACATATGATAACCCATAAAAATAAGCACGTAAATAACAATGCATCATGTAAATTTATCACACAATGGGCACTTATCTTGGTAAGAATGTCACCAACTGCGTGCAGACCTTCCACAAACCTCCCAGCCTTAGACCACACTATTCATCACTCTCAACAATGAGTCACCCCTGAGCTGGGACTAAACTTCACTCAGGTAAAGGGATTCTTACCAGGCTAAAGTCTCATAGACAACAGGAAAGACTCTGTCTCAGGTGCCAACTCAAACTAACAACCCATAGTCCCTCATTCCCCACATGCCTTTCCCACCCCAGGAAGTGTGCCCCTTCTCTGGTCAACAGTCCTTCGGCTACCCCACTTCCTTTCCAGGCTTCAACAACAAGCCGAACAGGAAGTCTCAGAGCACTGTAACTGCAGTTCAACACCTTCAAGAAGTCAATTCCCAACAATTCTCTCACCTAGACAGAAATTTCTCATGGGCCTGACAACCCACCTCTTCAATATCCCATAGGCTTGACAACCCGCTTCTTCATTCCATCTCCCAAGCTAACCAGCTACATGAACAGAAAAAATGGCTATGGATACAGGTTAAAGTACAGTCATGAAAATACGAAGGATAGCTCAACGGTGTGTGAATTCTCATGGATGATTAACTGGATGACTCAATGATGGAAGGAATGATGGGAAGAATGATGTAAAATATGGGAAAATGAACTAAGTCCCAACAATATGTATGCATTTTCCCAACTTGGCACTTGTCATGTCGGGAGATACTTTGGCCCACTTGTCCCCAACTTTAGAACTTAGGATAATATAATTATGCATACTTTATGATTTAAGAAATATTAATATAATATTCCTTTTTGGATTAAGTGAAATATCCTTGATCCGACATATCAAGATATTTGTTACTGGTCGCTAGCATCTCCTTGTCGTAAATAGGATAGAATCTCTCTGACTCGTTGAGCTTTCTTCTCTCAAACACAATGGGGTGCCCCCCTGCACGAAAACTTCTCCAATCCCCACCCCTGATGCGTCGCACTCTAAGACAAATGGTTGCTAGAAGTCTGGAAGGGCTAGAACAGGGTAGGTGCTCATAACCTCCTTCATTTTGTCGAATGTATGTTGTGACTCCTCTATCCAATGAAAATCACCCTTGTTGGTCAAGTCTATGAGTGGTGCTCACAACTGTGAAAAACCCTTGATGAACGGCCTGTAGTAACTGCATAACCCAAAGAATCCTCTCAGCTCCATGAGATTCTTGGGCATTGGCCAATCCANNNGATGTTCATTCCATGTCTTGTTGTAGATCAATATGTCGTCGAAGAATACCAGGATGTACTTCCTCAACTGTCCTCTAAAGATATGATTCATGCAAGACTGGAAAGTGGTTGGTGCATTGGTCAATCGAAACAGCATGACCAAAAACTCAAAGTGTCTAAAATGGCACCGGAACGTTGTCTTCTCAATGTCCTGCTCCCTTATGCTAATCTGATAGTATCCTTAGCGTAGATCAATCTTAGTGAAGAAGACTACCCCATGTAACTCATCCATCAGCTAATCTATGTGTGGAATAGGGTAATGATTCTTGATCATTTTCTTGTTGAGAGCTTTGTAGTCGATGCACATCTGTAACGTCCCATCCTTCTTCAGTACCAGGACAACGGAAGATACAAAAGGACTCATGTTGGGCCTAATGTTCCCCATAGCAAGCAATTCTTTGATTGCTTTCTCAATTTCATCCTTGAATTTCTTAGGGTGCCTGTAGGGTGTTGTAATCACCGGTGTAGCCACTGCCTCTAACTCAATCATGTGCTCAAAACCCTTGTCGGGCGGTCTCTCTGGTGTTATAGGCCCAAATACTGACTCATACTGAACCAAAAGCTCTATGATCTATGGGTGGTAATTCTCCCTATTATCGCACAGTTTGTATCTAGGAAAAAAGGCTAGACGATAGAGGGCCAAACTGGCGTAACAAGAACCTATCCCACCCAATGTCACCATGATGGGGACGTTCTTTCTCTTTAGGGAGGGGAGGCCCAGGGGAGACGTCCCCGGTGACCTGGGGTTTTGAACAGGCAGAAGGCTAATAAGACCAAGATAAGGTTTCCCCCCTTCGCAAGACACCACCCAAACAGAAAGTCTCGGCTAAACAATCAATAATGAAGTAAATCCCCAATGAAGAACACCTTCCCGGAACAAGACAACAACAAACAGATATATGCAAGCTATATTTCGATGGGTTAGTACTTCATAAGACTATCTGATATTCAATATAAGCAATTTGAAAGTAAATGCTGACGAAGTCAATGTTTACAAAATAGTAGTAACAGTAAATGTCACTTCACCAATAAATACCAGAACAATGTGGCATTCAATGTAATAAACCAACACTTCAATTAATTTATGCCTAAATCACCATTCAATTTCTCATAAAATGAAATTTTGTTGCATTAAAGATGTAATAACCAAGGATGATGTCAGCAACTAGGGATAGTAAGTTAGTTAGAGATAGGGTTAATGTAGTTAGGGTTTCAATTGAAAAGTTTTGAGAGTGTTTAGATCAAGTTCTTACTTCAACGTTGGAGGACTTAGATCAGTGCCTTAGGGTTTAATGGAGTCAGT
>JASDQU011402372.1:51481-64276 GCA_032191745.1 Picea mariana | reverse complement strand
GCAAACAACTAGCTCAAATGAAATACAAAATCAAGACAAGAGGGCTTAAAGAGGGAGATTGTTGCTAAGGCAAGGCTCTTTCATCAAACCCTAAAAGAAAACGGCCCTAGGTGTAGATGGCCTAGGCCTGGGACGTCCTCTTCCTCTTGAAGTCAAAATGGTATGGCTAGCTGAAGGGAGGAAGAAAAAGGAGTGTAGCTATGGCTAGGCTCTCTTCTTCTTCTTCAATGGCTAAAGGATTTTCTATTAGGGGACATGAGACAAGGACCTACTTGTGTGTTTTTCACCTAGGGTTTTGATTCAGAAAATTATAAATGCATGCAATAAAATAAGACTACAACCATTCATTTAACAAGTTTTGTAGAAAAATACTTACAATTCATCAAAAATAACCATGCAAACCCTAGTTGTAACACCTTCCTTCAAGAAAAACACCATAGAATGCCAAAAATCACTTCCTTCAAGAAGTCAGCCTTCCTTAATTCAACCAATAACCCAAGTAGGGCACAAAAAATTAGACCTCACTATGAAATAGTAAGTTGTGATGATAAAATGAGGATCAAAATCCTCAATATATATTGTATCAATGACCTAATTTTACTTTTTAGGTCATAAAAAGGCCGACAAGGCCATAATGTCAAAATCATATTGTTTTTACATTAAATGCTAAGTAAAAACCCTAATTAAGTAGAAAAGAGAGTAAAATCCTCTTCAAGGGAGGCACTAGCCCTTTCTAGGGCAAATGAGACATCCAGGAACAAAACATTAGCCCCCCAAGGGCCTCTCCAACATGCCACACGTGCCGTTGTTTCCCAGTCTGCCTTCGAAAGCATCCATGAAGCTGGATGACATCATGGTGAAGATGGGGACATCCTAAGCCTTCCAAGGCTAGTGTTCCACTAAAAAGGGGTCATTCTCCCTAGCTCTAGTCCTGTCGGAGTGTCTCTGGTGGAACATCTCCTCCTCTCAAGTGCAAAACCCCTGAACAAGATATGTCATGCCTCTGCCCCCTGATGGGGTCTCAGCATCCATCTGGTGGGCTCTTCAGCCCCATGGAGGTCCGAAATAGTCATCTCCCCATGTTTACCGGTCCAAATGGTACATGTTCGTCGGGCATGGTCCTGCACATCAAAAGCTACGCCCTCCATGGGCTCATCAGTCACAGGGATCATAGTAATGCCAATCACATCTCATCATCAATATTATAAAACATATGCATAAAACCCCTAATACATCAGTCAATAGCTCAAATACATTACAAAAACCTACAATACAAGATTGGAGAAAAGGACAAGGTGTCCTATTGGGCTAGTGTCCACAAGAAAAGGAAAGTTTCCAGAAAGATCTCATCCAAGCCATGTAAGTAAGGTGATGTGGTTAGGGGATGTCCAAACATGTGGGTGCAATGAGGCCCAAGGATGCATAAGTGTTACCTGTGGGTGCCTTTGTAGAAGGCGAGTTGTACCTGTCATGGACGCATTTTTTCCAAGCCCATTCTTGCCTTTATTCCTTTATTTGTTTTTTTTTGTTCAAGAACTAACCAGGGGACACTACCTTAGCATGGTGACCAAAGATGACAGCATTACCCACAAGTACTTTCACAGAGATGAGAAGGTTGGCTCGTGAAGAGACCCCCTTTCCCTTGGCCATGCAACCAAAGGTCACTGCCCTGGAGTGGTAACTAGATGGTGGCAATGTCATACTCCTAGGTACCCATCGACCTAATAGGTTGGCTCATGATGAGACCCCCTATCCTCTGACTAGGTCTTGTTTTGTTATTTTCCGGGTTCCTCTTGTTTCTTGCTGAGAGGATTTTTACTGCCTTCTCGAGGATCCATGGGCAAAGCATCTCGAGGTTTCATTTCTAGGATTTTGTCTTTTACCAGTTGCTTTTACCTTCTAGGCCTTTAGCCTCTTCTTCCCACGAGATAAGGTGCAATCCTGCAAATAGGTCAACCCAATGCCCGAACAAGGGGAATGGGATAAATGAGCGGGAGATAAGATGAAAGAGTGGTGCTATGATGGGAGCGGACGATGGCTTTTTAGAAATTCCCCCAGAGGCAAACCAAGACCTATGGGCACGGGCTTGCTAGGGCACCCTGTCAATTTCCCCAACCATGGTCAAGTGGGCTAATGTAAGATCCAAGTAGTTGTTAGAGATAAAAGGAATCAGATGCATATATTTAAAGGTTTCAATGATCAAAAGTGACACATACCATGATACCTGGAGCAAGAACCTCTTCTGATACAAGATCAAGTTGATCATGATGGATGTTGTTGTTGCTGCTGACAAGACAAAATATGATGAATGAAGAAAAGGTGGGCCCTCCAAGGCCATGCTCAGGTCAATCCTGCTCTCAGTACTCCATGTCTAGGACCTGTGGGCCTCGAGACATGATCTCCTAGTTATCCCTAAAAAATGGGGATAACACTCCCTACCCTCGGAATCCTTCCATGTGATGATCAAACACTATGTTGTGTAAGCCACATCTCTGTGAAAAAATATCTACTCCATCCTCTTTGTTGATATTACTTGAGGTTCTCATGTAGACATGCCCCTCAGCACAACTTGTGATCCACTCGCATCTCTGAAGCTCATGGTCAATGTCTGATAGTTGAACCCAATCTCCCCTAATAAATACAACCACTGTACCCCTAGCACGGCATCAGTATCTGACAGATCAACTACATAGAATGTGTTTGTCAGGGTGTAGTTGCCTAGTTTGACCTCTAGGTTAGGGATCATATCCAGGCATGTCATCATGCATCCATCTGCCACTGCTACATGGAATCCCTCAAACTCCTACGTGTGTAACCCCCTCCTGGCTACTAAGGATGCATCTATGAAGTTTTGGGTGGCCCCACCATCAACTAACATTGTCATGCGTTGCCCCTATATAAGGCCCTTGAGCCTAAGAGTGTTGTACCTAGGTACTCTTGAAAGGGTGGCTATGGTTCCCCTTTTCACCTCTCTATGAGGTTTTGCCTCCTTCTTGGGTTGTTCCCTAACTGGTATCTAAGGTTTCTTCGACTATTGTTCTGTCTCATGAATGGTCTCAGTATTTGAATCATTCTCTGTCGTTGCCTCAATATCCTCATCCTCCTCCTCACTGCCTAATTCCACTTCAATGTAGTGGATTTTCCCCTTTCCCATGCATCTATGCCCTGGGACCCAAGGGTCTCTACAGAAGAAGCAAAGCTTCTTCCTCATCAACTCCCATCGCATATCATCATCCAACTTGGGCTTGCCCTTCCATTCCCTTTGAGGATTCTTCTGATCCTTGTCTCTCTGTGGTACAAAGGGTTTGATGAAGGGTTTATTTTTTGGCACTAAATCCACTTAATCTCTAATGTATCGGATGGCATCCTGCAAGGTATGAGGCCGGTAGGCCTTCACCCATCCTCTCAAGGGTTCTATGATCCCTTATGTGAATATTATGACCAATCGGGGCTCGGATATGTCTGTCACTGCCATTGCTACCCTCTAAAACTCTGAGATGAATGCCTCTACTGTGTCAGTTTGTCTCAATTGGGCTAGATCTCTGAAATGGATCTCTGGATCCCTCATGTCAAATCTATCCATAAGTCTCTCTGTGAACTCTCTGTAGGAGGTGATGCGACTGTGACCCAATGTCACCAATCCGTGATACCACCACTCATGTGCCTCACCCTCCAAGTGTAGGGTGGAGAAATTGATGGCCTCTAACTCGGTCATCTGGTTGAGCTTGCAGTAGGTGTCTAGTTTCTGTACCCAATCTCTAGCGATGCATTTGGATGATCCATCAAAAGAAGTTATGGTGGGTTTACCAACTTTCTAGATGAAATCAATGTTATGCCCCTGTTGCTGCTGCTGTTGTGATCCTCCCCTCTGTGGCTCTCTGGGGCGGTTCCTGAGTCTGAGTCCACAATACTCGACTAGGGTCATATCATGATGGAAGTCATGGACCAATGTTGCATACTCTATCGAATACTCTGCAATGTCCTCTGCATGAGTGGGCGGTCTCTGTGCTATCGGTATCTATGCTACTACCAGAGGTGCCCTATGGAAACTGGGAAACAATGAACGTGGAATCCTACTCGTAGAGGTGTATGTGTGAGTGGGTGACTGGGGTCTACTGCTTGCCCCTGAGTTCCCCTATGCTGCATGTGGGGCTTGTGTGCCCGAAATTTCTACCATAGCCATTCCATCCACTACCTGAGCCAAAGATTGAGACATGGTCCACTAACTAGCTAGCATATCACTGATAACCTGCATGAAGGCTGCATCCGGATCCACGGGGGGGCCTTACCACTGCCCTCTGGTCGCTCATATCTATCACCTAGCCTCCTCTCTACTTTATGCTCGGCCTCGCGCTCTGCTCTTCTCTCTGCTTCTCTGTGTGTCTCTTCCTCTTCCTCCGAACTAGGAGGGAAGGGAGGAAAGTTAGGCCTATCCCTTCTTTCTATGCGCCTGTTTTAAGTGGCATATTTGTCACCTGCATGCTCACGGCCATCTGGTTCTTCTATTGTATCCATTGTCTTTAGTCACAGGCTGGAAGGACTAAAGCTCTAATACCACTGAAATATCCTTGATCCCGTTGATCAAGATATTTGCTACTGATCTATTGTTTTGTCTTGCAGATCTAATACACTGGGGGGTTTCTAGATGCGTTTCAGTTGTATGTTTGAGATATTGATGGTTATTGCATGTGCATGTGGGTTATTGCATGTGCATGTTGGTTATTTCATGTGCATGTTGCATATTTATGGTTTTAACAACATATAAAGTACGCATGCAGAAGTAAAGAACATCAACTGCCCAATATCATGTATTATACGGTTCAAGCATGGAAATGCAATAGCCTACTAGAAATATAGAATATAAACGTCACCTAGATCTCATGGATCATCACTAGAATACAAGAAAATAGCATAAAAATACATGTGATCAGAAGATCATAGCAAATCCGATGCATGAACGGATAGATTGGCAAAAATATGTGATTCCGGAGAAGTACGGTAACCGCTACCAGCTGGAAAACTCGTCTGGAAGAATAGACCGTCAAAATGTGTTGGAAACTGCTCCAATAGAAGCACCCTAGCCTCTATAATGAAATGAATGAGTGTCGGATCTCGGATCTGGTCTTTGAGGCACTGGATCTGGACCCCTGGGGGGTTTGCACACCTCCTGGGACACTGGATGCGCCCCAAAGGATTCCACCAATAGAATCTAATGTTATATGGCTCAAAACGATCATCTCGCCAAATGCAGAACTGGGTCGAAAGGAATTGCTCGGATCTGCTCTGATACTTTGCATGCAACCCCAAATGTATGTCCGAAAGAGTTGTGCCCTAAATGGCTAGATGAGGCAATATGAAATATTCCATCGTCAGAATCCAACGATATATGGCTCAATAGAAGTGGTTGGATAAGGCGATATGAAATATTCCATTGTCAGAATCCGACGATAGATGGCTCAATAGAAGCACTCTGGCTGGATCCCAAATGGGTTGGAAGGAAACTACAATCTAGACTCAGATTTCGTGCAGTTCTCCAAACCCTCAAACTGACTTGCACCCTCACTGGCTGAGCTACGCACTCTACAATGGATACTCCTGAAAAGTATGGTNTATCACCTTTTCAATCTAATTCTTCGTTGACTTAGGCTTAAGTGACTTTTCCTAAGTATTTTGGCTTAATTCATCGTTTAGCCATCAATTCCTCCTTATTTCTCCATCTTGTTCCCTGTTTGTGCCTGACTATAGTCTACAGGAACACATAGACTACTAAGTCACTCTTTGCTAGCCTACTCTTGGGAACGAGACATCACATTAAGCTCCCTAGATTAGCCCTTTTCCTTAACTTTTAGCCCTCCCTTTCCCTAAATACTGGAGTTTAGTCCCCCATACTCTTTTATCATGGTCGGTCTGTGCGCAGCGATGTATTTTATATTAATTATGAGAAATATACAAAAAGAGACACAGTGGCCTTTAACATCTAGGCTCTCTATCCTAATCAAAACATAAGCATCCTAGCTTATAATAACAGGCTCACCAGCCTATAAAACGCAACATATACACAAAAGGATCGATGGCCTCAAAATCGCGCGCACTTATGTTGTTGTGCATTGCATCCTGGAATGTGCAAACTTCATCATTTTATTATGCAGTACATGTGCTCACTATGCCATGAAATGTGCATACAAAAATGATATCAAATAGCTCACCAACTTAAGTACATTTTCCTTTACATTACAATTGGGTTCCGTCTAGGGATATTACAATAAGAGGTAAGGAAAGATGCATTCCAACACCTTCAAAAGAATCAAGACATTGTTAAGTGCTCCTTCGATAAAAGAGCCACAATGGTAAATTACAAAGTAGGAGATGATGTCCTACTATGGGACAAATCACATGAGGCCCCATCCAAACATCACAATTTTGATTCTTTATGGTTGGGTCCTTAGACAATCTATGAGGTTTTAGGGACAAATTCTTTCAAATTAAAAACCCTGGATGGCGAACCACTCCAATTCCCTGTGAATGGTCGTCACCTAAAGTTCATGTACTCTTGAGGGACCTCGCTATCCTGTACATAAGTCACCACTTGTTCATTTTTTGTTTGTATGTATTTGTCATTGTTGATTTATGCTTGTATATATCTCCTTGATTTCAATTTGGATCATTTTTGCTTGTTTGGTTTCAATTTTGGGTGTAAGCACCTTTTGATTTTTTCCTCGATTTTTGGTCTTTTTATTTTTAATGTCATAGGTTGTCCTCTTCTTCTTAATATTTGGTCTGTCTGGTGTTCATGGGAAGGGTATTGTCCTTGTTATTATGTGGGTGTTTGAAAATAATACACCCTTAGGAACCCTTTTATCATGCTTGGCCTACGGGAAACTCTGACTTAATATCATCTTAAATAGGAGTAAACTTGATTGTTATTTAATCAAAGTCAGCGGGGAAAGTCTAAGGGCGTAGCATATCATTCTCACGATAATGGCATGATGGCTTACATATCTATCTGATTGCAACTTCACTTTACCCAACCACTTACAATCTGATTTTTCCAAGCAACGTTTGTTTTTCCTATGAAGTTCCATCACTTGTGAGCACTGAGATACTTCAACACCTACTGCCAAAAGTTTTTCATATTTATTTACTCCCTTCATTGACTGGTTTGCTTTCTATTTTTTCTCCAATGGGTCGTTGATTTCAAAAGATCCTCATTTGCTTGTTTGTGTGTCGAGAATTGAAGGCATGCATGAGACTTTGTGTTGAGACAAGGTTCACCTTAACCCTCGATTCTCACATTTAAGCCATAATCTGGATGAGAGACCCATGTCACTTGGGCCACATTGCTCAACAAGACCCAGGTCATTATTCCCATTATTCTATCATTTTTGAATCTCGGTATAAATTCTGTTGTATATCTTTAATACACCACTTTCATTCTTCGATTATCCCTAATGTAAAAAATGGTCCTTGTACTGTAGTTGAATCTCCCCTCCCTCACCCACCTTGGTCACTTTGAAAGTATAAATTTCCACTGATTATTCCCACCTGTCATGCGGGTGATCACATTGTGCTACATTCTTTGGAAGGCATTTCCCCTTCGGCACCAAGAATGTTGACCCAAAAAATATGATTTAGGCTCAACATGGTGTTTAACACCTTCATTCCTCCAAAAGAAACCCTTTGTGCAATGGTTCCATTCAAAGACATTGGTGGGGGTCATAGTGACCATGGCCTCTGCCCTTGAAAGAGTATCAATTGGCTTCCTTTGGAGGAATTTTATCTAAGTATGTAAATTCTTATCAAGCACTATAGAGTATCATGTAAAAATGTCAAGTCAGTTGGCAACAATCCAAGTCAGTTCAGGGTTGTTGCATTCAATTGGGTTAGTGCTTCCATGGATCAGTTGATGGATAGTAAGTTCAAAGGGATATCAAATTCATGGTTTTCCTTACCCTACTATCTCCTATTGGGCAGCATTATAACAACCATGATCATCACTATGTCCATCAACATCTTAAACGGTACCCAAACGGGTCATCCCGGCCTTGCTCGGCTTGTCATGGGACCATGTTATTTTCCTCTCAAAGTAGGCCTTCCCAGGGTAATTTCTGAGTTTTGAAACCCTCCCACATTTTAATTCCTCATTTAAAGGCTTCCCATTTCATTTTTGACGAGCTAAGCACACAGTCTGCGAAAATTTTATCATTGGCCCCTTTTGCCTGTCATTAGGCGAGTCCCATGGGGACGAGGTCCTTTTGCAAAGAATAAAATGAATTATGGTCACATTTTGGGGAACCAAATTCTTCCATATTGTAGGTATCAGGACAATCTTTCCAATGATCTATCATGATCCCGATTCTAAGTCTGTATGACCCCCCTATGGAGGACGCAAAGTTCACATCACCTGAATGACCAAAACCAACAGTTGTGACTTCCTGGTCTGATTCTGTTCATATTTCTATTTTTAAAATAAAATAAAACCTATGTATGGTGTAGGACAGTGGGATACCTTTCCAATGGTATATCTCGTACTTGGTTTTGACCCTCGGTTGGTGAGAACGAGCCTTCGCAAGTTCATGACCACTTTTGGACACCAGATTGGTTGCAGTGGTTCGGGGTTGAAATTTTTTTATTAAAGGGTTTTAAATCATGGATTCAATGATTCCACATTNTCAGAACAAGTTATACCAAACGGCTTGGGTTATTTAGACAACCCTGGACCAGACTCGCTCTTCCAGTTGACGGACGGTCAATTTCGCCCGTCAACACCAGGGTAATTTCTGAGTTTTTGAAACCCTCCCACATTTTAATTCCTCATTTAAAGGCTTCTCATTTTAGTTTTGACGAGCTAAGCACATAGTTTGCGAAAATTTTATCATTGGCCCCTTTTGCCTGTCATTAGGCGGGTCCCATGGGGATGAGGTCCTTTTGCAAAGAATAAAATGAATTATGGTCACATTTTGGGGGAAAAAATTCTTCCATATTGTAGGTATCAGGACAAGCTTTACAATGAGCTATCATGATCCCGATTCTAAGTCCGTATGACCCCCCTATGGAGGACGCAAATTTCGCGTCACCTGAATGGCCAAAACCAACAGTTGTGACTTCCTAGTCTGATTCTATTCATATTTCTGTTTTTAAAATAAAATAAAACCTATGTATGGTGTAGGACAATGGGATACCTTTCCAATGGTATATCTCGTACTTGGTTTCGACCCTCGGTTGGTGAGAACGAGCCTTCGCAAGTTCATGACCACTTTTGGACACCAGATTCGTTGTAGTGGTTTGGGGTTGAAATTTTTTTATTAATGGGTTTTAAATCATGGATTCAATGATTCCACACTGTATTGGACTCATATACCTTACCAATGGATCCTAATTTTCCTCATTCTGACCTAGGATGTCCCGGTTAGAGTTGTCACAAGTATGTCAACTATTTCAGGCAAAGGAGGCCAACCAACACACAAATCTATGGCCATCTCGTCGAAGTATTCATCTATACCTTTCCAACGGTACTTATTTTTCCTTGATTGGATGTCGTATGGCGATGTCGCACCTTTCACAAGATTGGGTTTCATGTGGGCCCACTAGCAAGTCAAGGCCTTTAAGCGGTAATTGTTCTGGGCCAAAAATGAGGGGTGAGGTGGCATCATGTCAGATTGGTGACCACATATTCTCGACTAGCTCATCGATGCCTTTCCAACAACGTGCTCTGCATCCAATTCCGACCCCGTCTCATCTGGCAACATTTTTTGGCTAAGTCAACAAGGTCATGGTCAAAAGTAAAAGTCAAAGTCAAACTTTGACTTGACACAATTTTCAAGGGAAATATTAAAAAATAATGGAAAAATCAAAAAATCAAAAAAAAAGGGGGGGGAAAGGTGACACTCATCCCTCATGCAAAAAATTGGCAATTAATTTTTTTGAAAAAATAAAAAAATACAAAACCCTCCCTCTCCTCTCCCTCAAGTCATTTTGGCATTTTGGCTAAGGGGAGAGGTGGCTCTGCAACTAAGGTCTTCACAGCAGGTACAAATCTTATGTTACGAGGACAGTTGTTTGGTATATTTTTACATGGATATGCAGTGTAGTTTAAATTGGCAGCCATGTATGCAGAGTCAGTACAGATTGTAATGAGCAACTAGCTCTTCTAGTTGGGTCCCCATTACTCCACTTCTAGGTCTTATAATGTATTTCAGACATCGCATATACTCCTCTGACCTCACACATTAGGGGGCATCTGTTATAGCAATATTTGCCTCAACTCATGCAATCTTGCACAGAGGGCCTTTTTCCATTTCCCTATGCAGACTTGAAGTCCTTTTTTACAAATTCCAGAGCTAAAAACATGATTTTTCCACATATAAGTGCCCTGCCTATATTATAGCAAGCGTATACGTAGGTTGCACCACTACATCCTGCGTACATCAGGAAATGTGCCAAAAATTAAAAAAATGGTGTCAGGTTTCCATGTCATGTCACGAGATCAATGATCATTGGCCTTCCATATACTTTTGACTCGACCCTTCAGTTCCACTTGAAGGCTATAAATGGGCCAAATCCAAGCTATGGAAAAGAGGAGAAAGAATTCAACTTTGAGAGAAAATTTACTCTGGATAATGAGTCTGTGTCCCTTTGTCCTTTAAGTCTGAACACATTGTTCAGCCCCCAAGCACTTCCCTTATTGATTGAGAATTTCATTGTCTCTCTTATATGAGCTTGACTTTGGTGGAGGATTGAAGTGGTGGAGGCCCAACTGGAAGGAACTTAGTTTCTCGGTTCCGAGCCGTGCCGACACAGAAGTTTGTAACTCATTCACTTATGTTGATTATATCTTAATAGAAATATTATTTTCTCATCCAATTAATATCTCGCAAATATTTGAATTATTATTCCATGGGCATATTTGTTATGAATGTTGATGGATTATGCTATCAAATGTGCTAACATTATATATTATCACCATATGCTTGCATTGCTTGGTTGTTGAGGACTAGTTGCAGTTATATTGCTTTGACTAAAGTTCTCAACGGTGGACTTCATCGAACATCTGGATGAGGTAGGCCCCTTATCTTTTCTTGTTAGCGTATTTGTTTATATAGCAGACTTGAGATTAGAGTTGATTTATGCAGTCATTTACATCTATGGTGGTTTACCCCTAGCCGTAGAGATATTTTCCTCGTAACATCTTCAATGGAAGTATGCCACAACCATGTACCAACATCAGAGAGCAGAATACAGGTAACCTCCCATCAGTGCCACTTCTAAAAACTTTTGTTGTGTTATTCAAAAGAATGGTGAATTTTTGCACTGAAAAAGGGTTATTTCTGCCAGTAAAATTATGATTTCAGAGCTAGTATGTGTGTCTGTTTGGTTGCTAGTTCAGATATATGGTGCCTGGTATGTTTTTTTTTTACTGTTTATGTGCAAAGATTCAAAGAGGAGGGGTTTTGAACCCCTCTTAGGCACCAGGCCTGACGCAAACGCACCACCCGGGCACGTCCGCTCCCACAGGACCTTCTTTTCCTTAGGCCCGAATAACTCAAATGTTCTTCAACCCCCTTATCGGGAGTTCTCAATACCCACAGAATGCTCCTTTGATCTCCCTACTCCAAAATCGGGAAATCGGACTTCGCAAGATCGCGAGTCCTGAAACCACAGGATCGGGTCTCACAAATCCCCGAACCCCGATGAATATTCACCCACGCTTTCCTGCTCCGGTCGGGAATTTCCCCGTCGGGAAATCAGCCCTTACGAGGTCGTGATTCACTACCCTAATGGATCCCCAACTCCTGATCCTCAATGCCACTTGGCGTTGACTCCTGCGAGGTTGACCCTTTGGCACCTGTCCTTTGCTCTGGCGCCTATGACCCACACTTCCATCACGATCGGGAAATCGCAGATCGTGACTTCAAGTTGCAAGAGTTTCCTGCTTCCGAAAACTCCGATGCGTTAAATCCTGACTCTTCCCTTGATGTCTGACGCGTGTCCTACCAAGATCAATGGCTAGGATCTCCGTCAGTGTTTCGAGACTCGAAAGGTCTCAGTTCTCTCGACCTTCAAACCTCCGATGCCTCCAATATCCCGACACCTCGCCAGAATACTGACGCGTGTCCTGCCAAGATCAACGGATAGGATTTTCTCTCGAGTTTTCGAAACCCACAAGGTCTCCAATATCCCAATGACTTGTCCGGGACTTCTCCTCTACACGCTAGGGCTTAACCCCTGCGCAACTCTTCAAGATCTAACGCCTGACGAGAAAATCAACTGTTGATCCAATGGATCACAATATTCTGGGCTCGTCCTCCTAGGTATAACTGTAACCTCGCCGCTGATTCGAAAAATCCAACAACTGACGGGATTTTTCAACCCTTTCCACAAGATCTGGGTCGTCGGTTCCTCCTCCTTGAAGATTTCCTAAGAATGACTAAGTATTCCTTCTCAGAACTTGCCCTCTAATGCATGTACTTGCAACTCTTGCTCGAACATTCCACGGCACAAAATTCCTGTGCTCTCCTTCGACGATATCTCGAAGGTTCTATACCTCCTGAGCTTTCCCACTCTGATTCTTTCAAAGGGACTTGCACGTACTCCTTGCGGAAAACATACAACACTTCCAAATGTTGAATCCTTCCAACTCTGCGCACTCCTGCAGCAACAGTCTTCGATTTCCTTCTTCTCAGATTCTCGACTGAGACTTTCTCTTCAGCCTGTGCACTCCTTGCACAGCTTCAGCAACCCACTTTCACTTCTGGGTGAATAAGAACAAAAGTTAGACTATTTGAGCCTCCATCAACG
>JASDQU011402372.1:26226-37448 GCA_032191745.1 Picea mariana | reverse complement strand
AGGACTAAAGCTTTACCACTGTAATGTTCCTGACTTGGCTAGTCTTGGAAACGCTACTAGTGTGTGTGTAGGATCAAAGGTTTACAGCATATAAATGATCATACAAATAATAAACGGGACAAAGGACTGCAAGTTTGTATTATGATATCTCTGTGGATTACAAAATGGCCGAATGTAGTTGAATAACTGACAATACTCGACTAGATCAACATATAAAGGATCTTAGTCAGAATATAAATAAGAAACTGTGGCTGAATAAAACAACAACACTCGGCTAGATCAAAAGACAAAAGGATCTTAGCCAGAATACAAATAAGCAACTAAAAGATAATACCCAGAATATGGGGGCACTGCAGAATCAATGAAGAATGATGGAAGACTTGAATGATCTTCCCAGTGACTAGGGTGTGTCTTTCAACACCGAAATCAACCAACTGGTGTCTTCCTCCTGGAATACACTGAACTATCTCTCCTGAGATGCGCCTCTTCTCCTCAATGACAAGTTATAATCTGCATAATCATGAATTAGGTCGCTGACCCTTCCTTTATAGCTTTCCAAAACCCTAAATCATGCTGAAACCCTAAATCACTACTGAAACCCTAATTCACTGTTGACTTTTATTTTTAGCTCATAATGACTTAAAAGCATTGTTAACCCTTGTTAGCTCAATGTCACTTTCCGAATATAACACCTGTGACTAGAGTGACCTCTAGTAATCCTGTTTACCCCTCTTTGGCCCTAGTCTAACGAGGTGGTTTACACCATTAAGCCTCCTTTTTTGGAGCTCCTATTTGGAAAGGGACATTACAGCCACTGATCTCTCTAATGTTGTATTATTGTTGTGTGGTGTAAGACAACTTGAAAACGTTCATCTAGTTCATTGATCTGGAGGAGTCTTTGTTTCTGAGCTTGAGTTAAGTCCATTCCAAGTTGTACAACTGTTCTTAGTGTCTGGATATTTGCTTCAATCAAAAGGAGTATTATCTTTCCATACACAAGTTCATATGGGGTGCAAACCATAGTAGTTTTCCATGTCGTCGGATAGGCCCATAGATCTTCATGTAGTCTATCAACCCAGTCCTTGAGGTGTAGTTTGACAGTCTTAGTGATGATGGCCTTAAGGATTTTTTTGTGCCTTCTACCCGTCCATTGGCCTATGGGCGATATGGTGTAGTAACCCTGTTTTTGATCTTGTATTTTTCCATCAAGTCTCTAGTGAGTCTTGAAGTGAATTATGTTCCTCCATCGATAACTATTTCCCAAGGTATCCTAAATCTAGTGAAGATTTCTACATGAAGAAATCCTAATAGTGCTTGTTTTGTTGTGACCAAGAGTGCCTTGGATTCTATCCATTTTGTGACATAATATATGTAGACTAGGATGTAGGAGTTACGGTGGGAAGAAGGATTGATCGACCCTACAAAGTTCAAGGACCATTTGTGAAAGGGTTGTTATACCAATTGTGGTTGTAACGACATCTCCCCTGATTGCATTGGTCTTCCCATGCGCTGGTAGTTGTCACACCTCTTTACATATTCCTTGGCATCTTTGAAGATAGCGGTCCAGTAGTACCCTTGGTGAAGTACATTGTACCCAGTCTTGTTGTCTGCAAAGTGTCCTCCACATGGACTATCATGGTAGGATTTCAATATCTCATGAATATCATCTTCTCACACACATCTTCTGATAATGAGATCCAATCTTGTGTGGTAGAGGCAGTTGCCGATCCATGAGAATATCCAACTTTGTTTGATGATGTTTTGTCACTCTTTTGGATATAAATGGTGTGGGAGTCTACCTACAACCAAGTAATTAGTGATATCTGTGAACTAAGAAGAGTTAGTAGGAACTACAAATAGGTTCTCATCAGGAAAATAATCTTCTGTAGGTGGTTCCTTCTCATTAGGTGTAAGTCTTGAAAGGAAATAAACCACTACATTATCTTTTCCTGGTTTTTTCAATAGGGTTATATCATATTCATGTAATAACAATAACCACCTAGTTACCCTACCATTGGTGATAGGTTTATTCATTAAATATTTTATGGCAGCATGGTTAGTGTGCAATATTATTAGATATCCTATAATGTAATTCCAAAAATTATTAAATGCATGTATTACCACAAGAAGCTCTTTTTCTGTTACCATATAATTCAGTTCTACAAGAGAGACATTTTTGTTGACGTAGTAGATCACACATCGATCCTTTCCTTCTAGTTGTCCTAGAATATATCTAATGGCGGTGTCTGATGCCTCTGTAGAAACATGAAACATGAGGGACCAATTGAGGCCTCTTAAGATGGGAGCCTCAAACACCTTAGTTTTTAGTTCATCAAGTGCATGTTGGTATGTTTCTATCCATAAAAACTCATAATCTTTGCTAAGGAAGGCAAATAATGGACGAGCAATTCGTGAAGAATTTTCAATAAAGAGATGGTAATAACCGACATATCTTAAGAAGCTTCGTACCTATTTTTGCAAACATGGAGTTAAGAAATTTTATATTACCTTGATTTTTGTTGGATCCACTTGGATTCCTTTAGCTAAGATGTGGTGTCCTAATACAATGACATCAATTAACATCATTGCACATTTCTCATTACCAAGGGAAACATTTGATTCCTTACACCTTATTAATGTTTTCTCCACGTTTTCTAATGCCTCATCAAATTCATTACCGTATGTCATGAAATCATTCATATATATTTCCACACAATCATGAATTAAATCAGAGAATATACCAATTACAACTCTTTGAAATGTGGCAAGGGATTTACATAAATTGAATGGTAGAACACGATAGTCGAATGTCCCCTATGAATAGGTGAAGGTTTTTTTTTGTCTTGGTCCTCAGGTGTGATATGGATCTGGTTATACCCACTAAATCCATCAAGGAAAGAAAAATATTTCTTCCCTTCTAATGTATCGAGGACCTAGTCAATGGATGGAAGTCAAAAATAGTCCTTGTGTGTTTCTTTGTTGAGTTATCTATAGTCTACACAAGTTCTCCATTTTCCATTCTTCTTTGATACCATGACGAGAGGGGAGACCCATTGGCTGTCAGAAATTGGATAGATAAAGTTGATTGTGAGCAATTTCTGTAGCTCTTCCTTAACTATGTATTTCAGTATCAGATTCATCTGGTGCTCTGGTTGAAGGATAGGTCTAGATCCATCCTTAATGTATATGTGGTGTCTACATAATTCAGGATGGATTCCCTTCATGTCAGAGTAGTCCCAGGCGAAGGAATCACTATGATTTTGTTGCACTTTAACTAGACACTCTTTTTGTTGTTTAGTCAGTCTCTGGTTGATTTTCAAGGTTTTCCCTGGGATTATTTATACGGTTTCTGTAAGAGACCCTTGATCTTTTCCAAGTGGGGATTCATGTCCTATGGGTGAGATGCTTGTTGAGGTTAGAGGAACCAGTGTTTCCAATTGCACAACATGCACAAGAACGTGTGAGGTTATTGAGGAAGAAGAAGAGGCTATGCAATCAATTATTTCATCATCTTTTGTTTTCTCTCTAATGTCTAAGTACTGATCTGTAGAGAGGGATTAGTGAGCTTCTCCTTCTTCATCACTATCCCCCCGGTTGGCCCATAATGGTGTTTCAAAATATATGGTGGGTTTGGTGGGAAGATATAGGTTTAATTGCTTTGTATAGGTCCCATGGGAGATGGTCATGTTTCTTGACCTACAACAGATGTAAGCATCAACGATGGTTAGCTAAGGCCTTCCCAGGACTAAAGGATACCCTCCCATAGAGTTTTTGGGTTGTAGTACCATAAATTCAATGGGATATTCCCATGAATCTACGAAGATCACTACATCTTCTAAGATTCCCTTTGGTTTGATAATTGATCTGTCAACAAGTTGGAGTACAATTTGGATTTCCCTAAGGCCAATGAGTCCTAAGGCTTGCATGGTCTCATGTTTCATGACATTAATGGCAACACCAAGGTTTATTAATGTGTTGCTAATGAGTGTATTATTAATTTTCACATTAACTACCAGAATGGCAGGGTCAAAGTATTTGTTTGTGAGGACTACCCCCATGATTAAATCTGATAGTTTACCCATAACATGGACAGTTTGAGGGTCCTTCCATTTCTACTGGGTTTCCTCAAAAAACAATTCTGTACCACTTTCAAATAGATAGACACATCCTTGATGGCTTGGAACAACATAATTTTACACACACATTCTTGAGTTCCCCCAAGAAGTCAATCTCATGATAAGTAAGAGTTTTCTCTAGGTTTAATCTTTCTAGATAGGGTGGGAATTATCATCTTTCAAAGGTTCATGAGATTGTTTTGGTTCTGATTCTTCATTTCAGAATTCCTCATTCAAATCTTCAATATGAATATGAGGTTGTTCCTTGGTTAATGTGTTCCTAGATCGAGGGTGGATATCATTGCAGTCTAGGAAAGGGATGGAATAGGTAGGGTAGGCAACACGTCCAAAAACTTGCGCTGGTTGACCCGGTCTTTTGTTATTAGGGTTAGGGATGGGTTGTATAGGTATTTATGGTCGAGGTGAGGCTGATGTGGATGCTTGCATCTGGGGAGGGGGAAGAAGTTGCATGGGTTCTTGTGTCATTGGTTGTTGTTAGCCTCCTAAAGTGGGATTTGTCCACCCCTGTTGCCATAGCTGGTTTGGAGGAGGAGGAGCCACCCATTGTTGTGTTGGCATCCCCCATGGTTCATAAGCATATTGCATGGAAGGGTTATTCCAATATGAATTAAAATACTGGGATTGGTCCTTAATCATACCTTGAGGTCTGGGTTTCCATGGTCTCTTCTGAGAGACAAAGCATAACTTCTATGGTTCCTCAAATTTCTGATAGATGGCTTTCAGTCTTGGTAATGATGGAAAATTCAAAGTATCATGGTCCTCATTGCATATTCCACAAACCTCAATTTGATCCAATGGACATTCTTTCCATGGGTGCTTCATTCTGCATTTTGTGCAGAAGATGAACAAAGCTCGCTCTGTCTCTTGTTTCTTCTTCTTCATTTGCAGTGTATCCAACTGGGAGCTCAAGGAAATAAGTATATCGGTTTTGAAGTCCTATAACATGTTCCCGATCTCTACTCTTGTGACTCCACTTCTAGCAATATTGTCAGTTCTTGTTAATATGTCTCTTGGTCCCTTGCATGTTTTTGAAGTTCCCATGGAATATTTATGAAAAATTTCCAAGACAATATCATATTCTAACAGAGAGACATCTCTTCCACCCATCGGGTTGAGAAGTTCAATGCAATCATCTCAGACTCCTCTCAGAAATAAGACACATCATGTATTGGGAGCCAAATCTCCTTGCCTTTCCCTCTACAAATTATGGTTGAACCTTTCAACATAATCTTCAAGGATCTCATCTTCATGTCATGTCATTCTAAAGACTTCCTCCCTCCTTTCCTTATCCTTGCAATAATCTTGGCATTTTTCTAGGAATTTCTTCGTCATCTGGTCCCATGTGTGGATGTTGTCCTTTCCAAGGCCCATGAACCAATGTAGTGCAACATTCTCGAGTGTGGCCCAAAAAAGATTCAATTTATAGGCATCTGACACATAATCATAACTTCTATAGAGTATGTCAAATTCGAAGCGGAAGGTGTCAGGATCTTCTTTAGATAGACCATGAAAATTTGGGAAGGATGAATGAAGTACATTCTTCATTTTGATCTCCTCATTTGATCCTCTAATTGGAAATCTGAAAGGACAGGTTTCTTCCTTGACAACTTTGTGTACCATTTATTTTCGATGGATGTCTTTCATTTCTAAGGGTACGCTAGGAAAGATCAATTTCTCAGAGTGGTATTGTTCACCGATCAGATCTTCTGAAAGTGGAACCTATGTGTGCATAGATCCTTATATGGTCTCATATTCTTGAGTAGAGGTTTTGAAACTCCTTTTGTCAATGGAACTTGCTATAGGTTATAGATAGTTTGGTTGACTGTGCTCCTTTCCCTCTTGAGATTGTCCTACATTGTAATTTTTGTACGAATTTCCGGATGAACTAATGAATCTACCTTATTGATCTCTAACTCTGTGCATAGAAAAGATTAGAAAAGAATTCTACGAACTACTGAAAATAAATCATATTACTCAATCTACTGAAATGAAAATTCACACAATAGAAAAACAACAACTACACTTTTGATAGTTCCTCGACAACGGTGCCAAAAATGATAGACTCTTCAATTACTTCCTAATTAATTTAGTAATCAATTGAAGAGTTGGGCATTTAATTATCAATCTGAGGTTTTATCTTACTTATGAACTATCGTGCACTGTATATGTAAGTACAACATCACAATTGCCAATGAGTTGTAGTACTTTCAATAAAATTCCAAAAAACAAGATATCAAAATTATTAATCAAGTCGCCACCCTATGTTACTTCTTGTACTAACATGGAAATGAATGTCACACTTGCAAAAAGTAAATCAAACTTGAAGAAAGTAAATCACACTTGCAGAAAGTAAATTACACTTGTAGAAAGAGTAAAGGTGACTTGTTCAAGTATTTAGGATGTCTTTGATTATTGTGACAACTGTTTCATAGCTCGTGTACTTAATCCTTAAATATTAAACCACATTGTTGCTTGTAAATGGAAGAGCTAAACTACCTTGAATTGCAAACTTACACAATTGTCAACTAGAAAACTAGATGCAGAGTTGCAAGAATGGGAGTTGCAATAGCCTGAGTTGCAACAACGAGAGTTTTAACATGCATAGTTGTAGAAACTTGGGTTACAACAACGAAAATTATACCATCACGAGTTACAACAACCATAATCACAGTAAGAATAAATTTTAAATAAAAATTGTTGGAAATAAATGAAGGTGAATAAATATGTTGCAACTACACTTCAACTATTTGACAAATATCATTTTGAAATAAATTGTAGCAACGAGGAAACAAAAGAATTGCAACATGAAATTTTTATAGAGAAATTCATGGAAATAAATAAGGAAGAGGAATTGTAGCTACTTTCTTATCAATCAAATATCACTACCCTCCGATGTTAACAATCAAAATCTACAACAATCGAAAGTTACTAGATGTTAATGAAGGAACTGTTGAAAATAAATAAGAAAATGAGATTCTAATTATAACTACCTCTACAAATTGTAAAAGATACAAACAATACCTAGATAAGGAGGGGTACTTGCCTCCTTAGAAAATGTACTGATCTAAGAATACAGTAGACGCTCAAACGATCAACACACCATCAATTGAACACGAAGAAAAAGGAAATTGTATTATCGAAATTTCGAGTTTTACAATACAATTGAATATTACAGACCAAATAATCTCCTTCTCTCGAGCTTGAGAGGGGCCAAGATTTTATACAATACATTAGATGTATAAGTAAAACAAAGAGACATGTGGATACCCATGAGAATCGGGTTGTTCATTCATTTATATCAGTATCACCGAATTCTAGAAAAGAATGAGCATATGCTGACTCAGGTCAGTTGAGCGATGGTTGGTAGGCGAATTGTTTCCTTTCTTGGTTATCCACTTTCCTTTCATCACTTTCCTATGTGAGGAGTGATCTTTGACCAATGGCTGTAATGTTGACTATTGCACTAGCATAATCTATTTCGGATTTGTAGCAACAACAATGAGCGTTGCATTTGGAATTGCAATAGTTGTATGCTCAGGTAGAGGAGTTGCAACACTTTTGGAGGAATTTCAGCTCCTTCCGGAAGTTGCACCCACTGTATTTTCTCTTGTATATAAATGCTAGTGCATAAAGGTAATGATTTTCCTAAGAAATGTATAAGAATGGCATATGGGAGAAGATTCATACCTTAGTGGAAAATGAGACAAACTGGATGAAAAAGGTATCAAGAGAGAATGAACAATGGAAAAATGGTAAGGAAAAAGGTACTAGATGGGTGTTGAAACATGCCAAATTAGGCACCCGTTAATAACGTTGATGTATAAATCCTTGAAATCCATGGCGATAAGTCCCAAAAGTGTGTAACCATTTTTCCTAGAAAGCTACATCAAAACCACCCGTTTCAATTGCAAACATGTGAGTTTTGAGATGATACTCACCCATTTGGAGTTTCACATTTTCACATTGCCCACAACATTTCATCATATCACTATTGGTTATCATAATTTAAAAATTAGGTACAGTAAGGACATAACAATAGGTTTCTTTGGCCACTATCCTATGAATAAAATTGAGGGTGTTGCCACTGCCAATCAATATGATCACTTTGTGGTGCTTGATGTAACCAATCAATTTCAAGGTTTGGGGTGTCGAAAATATTGATAAGGCATGGAGAGAAATTTGGGGTTCCTTGTAAGGATCTTGCAAGGTGTCTTCCCCGTTTATAGGAGGGGTGGAAACGTCAAAAAATATCTCAAGAGTGTCTTCAATAGATATGTATTATGAGCGTTCTTTGGGGATACATCCATTTGAAATAAAAAAAAAATATTTACGTTTGTGCCTTTTGAAATATCTCTCATCACAATTGTAGGAAAGTCAGAGGCATTGACACTCTACCATCTCTTCTTGAGATAAATTTTGGATTCTCATTAGCTGAGTGTTAGAGGGGATACGTGTAGTTTCTACAGGGGGTCTAGTGCAAGTAGTGAATACAGGTCTCTTGGTTTGGGCATTGATCACCATCTCAACTTCTTTAGCTCTTTCACGAACTTCCAACCATGTATTTGGGCATTGGATCACAGCGTGTGCTCTAATTAATTCATTGAGACAATTGGCAAATCATTATTTAAATAAAGAATCAAATAAGTCATTTGCATTGATTCTCAATCTCTCAAAGGTGACAATATAGTCAATAACTATGCCAATTGGTGTAATTTTGTCAGTTGTCCCAAATAGTGAGTGTCACATTCAAAACTAGCATAAAGGACCTTCACAAATAGGGTCCAAGAAATATATCCCCCATAAGCTTTCTTATACCATTGCTAATGTTTTTAATTCAAATAGAAGACCCCCACTTTTAGTTTCTATAGTTCATCAATAATGCGATGGAGAGAGAAATATTGTTCCTTTGGGTAAGCCAACTAGAGGGATTGAAACCATCAAATTTGTTCATGTCTACCTTAGGAAAGTGGTTCCAAGAATTACGATCCTAAAAGTGTCGGAAAGGGGTATTTGGAAATATAATGTGAGTATCCTACACTTTGTTTTCTAGGGGTTCCTACAACAGAGCTAGCAAGGCTTGGAATTAGTTTTCTTTCAATTCGTGCACTATAATTTTGAATTTTCAGTTAATGTAAGATCATAGTTTTTTTCCTTGTTATGAATAGTGATTTATCTTGATGCATTCAACACCTTTCTTTCTTTGAAGGGTAAACTCCAAAGCTTTAACCAATGGTCGAATCCCCTTTTTTCATAGATTATATTGCTTGCTATTTATTTTCTTAATGGTTGTAGCTTTCTTTCAATATTTTGTCATATATTGTTTGTCATTTTATTCTTTCTGTAGTTGTATTTATTTACGAATTCATGAATTATCTAGTTGCATGTTCCATGGCCAAAGAATTCACTATGCATCCATTCCATAATTGTAATTACTCGTGGATTTCTCTTGAAACATGACATGGTCATGTGGTTGGTTGAGGAATCAATGTGTTGGTTGGAATAGTGCATTGTAGACTATATTTCCTTCTTTCCAAAGAATATATTTCATGCTTTGTTTGGTGAGTGATTCCTCTTCTATCATGTAGTTGGATAAGGAATCAATTTACTGGATTTCACTAGATTAGATTTACTTTCTACAAGTGTAATTTACTTTTGAGAGGTTAATTTCATTGATATTCCACAACATCCATAGATTAAGAGAATGCACATTTCAAAAACATTTGAATCCTTTGTGGTTGCATATATAGTCACAACACCTCACAATATTATGCTCCCTAGTTGATAATTGAAGCATTAACAATATATAGTAGGAAACTAGTGCCTAGAAATGTCCTTGGAGACTAGTTCCAACATAGAGGAGAAGGGAACTAAGGTGAGAAAGAGGAATAATGTAAGGAAAAGAGTTGAATACAAGTAGATGATTGTAGCATCAAAGATGACAATGAAATGTAATTTAAATTAGTCAAGTATAGGAATTCCTAAATATTTTTTAGTGGATAGACATTGAGGGACATGATAGAAGAAAACGTTGAAGGGACAAGATACAGGAATATGTAAAATAGGTTAGGAAGGTCACTAGGGGGATAGGACAAGGCTCTAAGGACTATTCAAGTGGATACAGATTGGAAATTGAGATAAGGACTCAAGAAATTTGTTGAAATGGGGTATGATGTAGAAAATAGGAGACAAACAAAGATAGAGGTCCTACTAGAATCACAACAATAATAATTTGAAGGACTCCAAGAAGGAATATAACTAGGAAATAAAGATAAACTTGGATAGGGTGGACTTAGGGAAAATAAAATTGGCACATTATAAGTGCTTCAAGTGGACTATTTTCAATTACAATTGCAATTAAGGACTTTTGAAGACCGTAAATATGACAATGTAGCTAGTATTATAATAAACACTTCACAATCAAATGCATGTTGCACGAGATTTTTACCTTATGATCAAGTATGGTTTGGTATTTTGATTTATTAATGTAAAATCCAATCTTTAGTTATCTAAAGAATAATCCATTAAATGAGTAAGTGGTCAAGCGAGTCATTACTTGTAAGGAAACCTTAATGGTTGCATTAGGGTTTTGGAGTACTAATTATGATCTATAAATCGCCTTGTATATTGCAATGAAAAATTTGTCACACAAAGTCTTAAAATGCTACTAAAAATACAATGATATTACACTCCACTAAGCAATGATTACTTATAACTAAGATTTAATATGATAAGCATATCACTTTAAATAAACTATAGTTGTTAAAGGAACACACCATTAGCACCATGGTTTTCCTTGAAGACACTAGTGAGGGAAAAAATCTAGTAAGACATAACATTGTGCCTTTATCTTTTTATTTCTCATATTTACATTGCAAAATACAAACAAATATTTACTCACTATAGAGCAAATAAAAATTGTGGCATGTGAAACACTGGTATAAGGCCTTCTTCTTCCTCTACTCTACTTTGATATATCACCCCTTTGCACTACTCAATTGTGGAACAAAAAAATCATTACAATAAGAATGAAACCCCTTTCTCTTAGTACCTAAGGTTTTAGCATTTCCTAATATTTGTTAGTGTTAG
>JASDQU011402371.1:6784-33844 GCA_032191745.1 Picea mariana | reverse complement strand
GCCTAGTTGAGTTGGGTGTTGAGCAATGAGTAGTAAGCTAAGTTGAATATTAGTTGAGAGGTATGTGTGCACTGCAACATAGAATGGCTTGGGAAGGTTTGGGTTTTTATTGAAGATCACTGTATAAGTGCAGTAAGCACCCATTGTAAGTAAGACTATGAATGGATAATATAAGAAGTCAATTGTTGTAGATGTATCCCAGTTGGGGTGAACCACGTTAAATCCTTGTATTATGATGTGTATGTTGTTGTGACGTGTTTGTTTATTCTATTTATTATGCACATATAATGACTGGTTAATATGAATACATTAGATGATCTTATGGTTATGTGCATATGTTGAATGCATATATGAGATAGGTTATTACGCTGTTATGGTTTTGCGCACATAATGTATGAATGAATTAAAGTATACAGTAAAGAATGAATGCCTCATATTCCCCCATGACTATGGAAGCCTAGTTCTTGCAGTCCCCTTAGGTACTTTGGGTGAGAATTAACCTTCTTGTGGGTGATGTCGAAAGGGCTAGTATATTGGGATTTGTTGGTGAAATAATGTTTAACCATAGGTTTTCCCACTACGTGCCAACAAATAGTTCCATTTCTGGGACCAGTATCTTTGAATGAGGGGGATGTGGAGGCCCACTAAGGAGGAGATAAGAGAATGGTTGAACACTAAGGAGATCGAGTTTGCATTAGACCAGAATTAGAATACATAGATCATCACAAAATAATGGTTAAAAACGTATGTTTTTAAATGTTTCCATGAAATTTTCTTTGCTAACTTCTTGAATGTGTTAGCATAGTGGATATAGAGATTTATTGAATAGATCAGAAGATATCGAAATGTGGTTCCAAGGAATTGAACTCCTAAATTGATTTGACAAGTTAATGCAGTAAGAAATAAGACATCAGGCCTAGTTGACTACTGGTTGGATAGTGTGATGGGAGGATACATTACTAAATTTTCCATAGATTGTACACAGGCGTACAATGTTGTTGAAAGAGACTTATTTAAGGGACCATGCAAAATATGTTTGAAGTCAATATCTATGTGGATTAATATGTTGTTATGTGACAAAGGAGTGATGAAAATGGAATTTGATTGTTAAGTACCTTCGTGCACATAAGGGAACTAGGGGATGACTAGGGAATTATTTGAGAAAAAGAGAGGGATGAAGAGGAATGAATGGGATGAGGATGTCGAGTGAAGAAGAGTGTGCAATGAACGAAGAAATTGGATTATTGTGTAGTGGTAAGAGATTTAGACTAAATAATAAGAGGATTATGGATGAGAGAGAGGGGAAGCAAACTGTGATCGAGGAAAGAGACACTGGTGCAATATTCTAGATCAAAGGGAGTCTACACACATAAGAAAATATTCATTAGCTCAACCAAGTAGAAGAAAATCCCACTCAGATCGGAATCTGTGTCGAACCCACAACCGTGTGTGAGTTTCCAAGAACTGAGGTAAGATCAAAAGTTTTTTCAATTGTAGTTAGTGGAGGAAGTACATATAGTAGGAGAAGTAATCAAAGTAATGGAAGTAGTACACCAAATCAAAATCAGTTAGTAGTATCAATAAAAAATACCACACAAAACACGATGGTGGGAGTAGATCCCACCTTAAGGATGCCTCTCTTTCAAGGAGCCGATTTAGAATATCTAGAACAACATCTATTATGTGCCATCTGAAACTGATTTGGTCACCCATCTAGTTGAGATTAGCGAACCAACATAATATTGTTCTAGTGGGAAGGCTGACAGGGGTAAGCGTTAATATTGATGGAGTGTGCAGTGTAGCAGACTTTGAAGTGATCAAAATAGTATATGGTAGTACACTGTATCCAACACTATTGGGACTTGGTTGAGAATTTTATAATAAAACTATCACTGAACTAAGTAAAATACATATGGTATTAGAAGTAGAAGACTTGAAGGTTACCGCACCATTAGACCCCACTGAAGGAAGAAGGTATGTAGAACCGAAAAAGAGAAAAAAATTGATAATATGTATAATATGACTGCATGAATGGAGAATTATTTGAATCCTACAACTAAAGGTGTACTTAGTTGGAGGAGTATCAACTCATGTGCATCAAACTCAGAAGAAGTGTAATACCCCTATTTCCCCCAGCCTGTAAATATAATTGTGTTTTGCTAAAATACAATGACAGACTGGTTATGGGTGGATTTTGGTAATGATGAACATTTTCTATAGAAGGTAGTGTATATATTTATGTTATAAATTAAAATGGAAATTGTTGCACAACTGTTGAAGGTGTTTCCAATGTAGTCATGATGCATGAGAGAGAATAGTAAGGGGAACCAATAATGTTTGAGATGACCCCTGCCAGGCTAGTACTCTGCTGGATTTAAATTTCCCAGACCCATAATAGTTCTTTATCCCATAGAATTTAATTACCATTCAAGCTGGCAGTTGGGAAGTCTTCCTCAAGATTCAATGAGGAGATGGGAAGAGTAACCCATCTGAAAAATTCCCACTCTAACCCACGAATTAGGAAATGAATCCATAAAATCTTGTTGTAGAAGACAAGAAAAGAGAGGAAAATCATGGGCAGAGGGCAGAGAATTCACATGAATGGTTCTGGTGACCAATTTTGAAGAAGTAAAGCATGAGAGGCTCTTTGGTTATGAGGAGAATTGAGAAAACAAATTTCTCTAGGTGCATGAACTGTTGGGAAGTGTTTTCTAATCAAGTTGAGAAACAAACCTGTAGAAAATTTGAGTGATTGAGAGAGCAATCACAACAGGATCCCTTGCTTGGTGGATAGAAAACTAGACTGCCAGGTTCCCGTGGGAGAAGGAAAGTATCCTTTGTCCCTTTCTATTGCTGATAAAAAGAAGAACATATCTCTGATGGAATCATGATCTAGCTAGGGGGTGGCCAATTGTAAAATACTCCAAGAGCAACTGTGCCTATGGTGTGGTGGAAAAGGAAACACCCTTCAACAATTGCCAACTAATTTCAAGTTTCAGATAAGTATGTTTCTGTGTTTTATATTGTCTAGACTGGTTTGTTTTATAATATGGATTTTCTTTGGCTGAATGATAGCATAAGTTTTATCTTGTTTGAATGATAGAATTTGTGACTATGATGGTCTAGTTGACTGGGAAATTTGAAGAAAAGTTTGAATATCATATTCTGTCAATGGTTTAAGCCTGCCCTTGTTTAGGAAAAGAGAGTTGTTAGTAATGGGTTCTCAATCAATTTGGAGAAAATTGTTGATTGATCACCTGCATTAATCTATATGAACTAATCCTCAAATATTACTAAGGTTCAACCACTGTAGTCATCCCAAAGAATCTTGGAAAATGTGAAAGTATGGTTTCCTATTAGATACTTGAAGGCTGGGTATAATACTTTGGCCTCTTTGTTGGTCTAGGAAGTCCTTTAGACTCAGAGTTGAAGGAATATTAGATTCCTATTTGACAGTAAGATAACACGCCACCCATTAGATAAGAGGTAAAGTATTTTTACAAATACAACATTAGGAAAAGAATGAGAATGCATTTTAAATTTCTAAATTGAAATAAAATTGAAATTAGAAATATAAAATGTTGTGGATTATCAAATTTCCATTTGAATTGGATAAGAAACCAATTTTACTTGAGGTTACACACCAAAATTGATGTCCAAAGGGAAAGAGTTGGGATATTAGTTAATCCCACCCAAAAAAAATTAGTAAAGAAATTCTTAAATTTAGGAGACTAGTAAATCTTAGTAAACACAAGATTTTACCATGAAGGATCTTAGTAAATACTATGGAAAATAAGGTAAGCAAATAAATAAAGAAAATAAATAACATAAAATTTTAATGAGAATGTGAAATTCCATATTTCTGGGCAAATTTGGAACAAATGGTAAATTCCTACGATACCATTTAGATATTCTAATATTTGAATAATAAGATTACAAAATGTTATGTTTGCAAACTACAAATTCTTATCCTGAGATGTGAGTAATGGAGACTGGAAGTTTCTTCCTTCTGTGTAAAAGTTTTAACTACACCAAAAGAGTTTCCTAGCTATGAGACTCATACTTGGCTTGGATAGTTTGGCACTCTTGAAGAAATTTTATTAATGGAAGCATTCAAATATATTGATTTTATAAACCCTTGTAATTTTTCTCAACATAGGAATATGTGAAAAATTACATATTTATTTTATTAAAATTTCATTTTGTCGAAATATAGAGGAGAGAGATAAGATTCATAACTTGATTGCTAATGGATTCAAAATAATATCATATTAAAAAATTAAATTGATTCTCGCACGTGATTGGCTATTGGAGTTGATCATTCATAGGTTTGAGATGAGAGCATGCGAGTAAAATCTGAAACCATCAGAGAGATGAAGGGTGCGCACACATTTCAAGAGCGAAGTCTACTCAGAGTTGACCATTTAGAGTGGATGGAAGGGAGTGTTTAATCAAAGTTAAAGCCATCAGAGCGATGACATGTGGGTTATAAAGTTTGAATATATAAAAATATATTAAAACCATACTCACTTATGATTGTTAGTCGGAGTGTTGAGTGGAGTACACATTCTTCAAGTCCGAGTTGATTTAAAATTTATTGCATATAATAAATTAATGCAAATATAAAATTCTTCGGATTCTGGACGTTGGGGGTATGAGGAGCATGCTTATGAAAGGAGTCCGAAATTAATGAGATAACATATAATATTTAAATATATTATTTTTCCCTTTCTCCCTACATATATATATATATATATATGTTAAATTACGTGAAATTCGGTATGGAGTTGTGTGTTGAGAGACGACAATGAATTATAAACATTACTTGAGGTTAATCAACTTAAGTATATTTTGGCATAATTAACCTTATCATGTTAAGTAGTGAATTATATACATTAATTAAGGTTAACCAATTTAATTATGTTATGGCCTAATTAACCTTAACCTGTGATAATATAATTACTTATAATTATCTTATGAGTAATGATTAAATTAGTACTAAACTATTTCTAATGAGAAGAAAGAAAAAATAAATACTTATTAATTATTGGTCCCGGATTATGAAGTAGATTATTTGGCTAAGTGAAATTATGTTTACAAGGATAAATAATTAGTGAATACTAATTATTCCTAATAAGGTTTAAGTAATTGGACACCAAAGAGTGGTATTCTACGAAATATTAATTAATTTTTTTAAATTGGTTCATAGGAGAGGGACAAGTGTCATTCTCTAGCTGAGTGAGCTTAAGCTCCCTATGATGACATGGTGAGACATGTTGGGTCCACGTGTTGAGGGGATACTGGGCCACATGTCACGTCAATAGATAGGTGCATTGTGACAACAATGACCTAGGTGTTAAACAAAACTCAATCTCAACCATTGATTATCGCAGGTTCCACCTAGAAAATCGAGAGAGAAAGATGAGTTGATGCTGACTAAGAGTGCCCGTGTGATGACGCATGTCAATATTCAATTGGTTGATAAGTTGAGTGGGGTCCAAGTAGGAAAGGTAAACCTTAGGCACCTAATGGGTCCTAACAATAGGTCGGGAGATCTTGCGTGCAACGAGACCACCCATCAAGGAAAGGAAACATTCCTTGATACCTTGGGCTCGAGGTAGTGAGACTGTGCGAACTGATTCAACTCCGAACGGATGGTATCGAGAGGGAAAATTCCTAGATACCCTATTCATCGGAGGGATGTGAAGAGTGTGTAGGGAGAAGGTCTGAGTGACGATGGATGTGGGCCTATGTGGACCAAAGTTCCATCATGGCAAGCTAGTCCAATGTCACATCAGGATTATGGTGACGCCACGTTAATTGGAGTGGACAATGAGATGTCACATGGATGTCATGCGAAAATAAGAGAGATGTTGTCTATGTAAACCGAGAACTTCGAAATTCCATAAATCTCATTTCATAGCTCAGTTCTGAGTAAACTTATAGTCATTGGAAAGCTCTTGACGATAAGAATATGATGTAGTTGTGATAAAGAAGATTTAAGATTGTTAGAAGAAACAAAAGTTTAATACCCCATCTCCTAAAAGGTACTTAGGGGGTTGGGTGTGTGACATAGTGGTGTCAGAGCATGAAACAACACTTGGCCTGCTTGGGATCATGAAAGAGTTGAATAAATTTTATTAGAGAAGTTTTAAGAGGGAGGGAACCCTACCCTACCACATTCATAAGAGCTTATTGAAATTTACTAATGAAAGGAGGAATTAGACATTCTGTTGTTTTTACACGTTTAAATTTGGGTTGAATTTTGTTGTTATATGTTGAATGTTGTAGCTAATTTCACCTTACAAAATTACCTATGTTGATTATAAATTAGTGGATAATTAACTAACATAAAATGTTGTTATCAACACATAAACAATCAATGGAAAACAAGGAAAACTACGACATTGTTGGAATAGGGGTAGACCTAGGGTTCAATGCTTAACAACGCACCAACAAAACCTCGACTACCGACCCTTTTGGCAACACCTGAGAAGTAGGTGAAGTCTCACCCGAGGTAGAAGCAGGGGGGGTGATAGGGCATAGGCATCTGTAACCAGGCTGGGACACGTTTATGTGATAAGATCACTTCGCAAAATATTTTGTTAACACTTAGGAAGTGAACATGCATTAGTTTATTAATCTCATTAAAATAACAGAGCATAATCAAATACAAATGAGCGCAATAAGAACAAGTGATTATACACCATGAGCACTTAGCACTATGAGTTAAATCTAGCATTCATTTACCCTTTAATATAAGTAAAGTACCTAAGCAACAAAATATCTATCCATTGCACATCATAATCAAAGCACTAATAGATTTCATAATAGAAATAACACTACACAAAGAAAACCATGAGACACAAGATATACGTGGTTCACCCCACGGTGGGGATACATTCGCAAACCGCTTCGCCTCTTTATTATTTGCCAAGATATTACATTCAGTCACTCCTGTGCACTAAGCCACATAGTCAAACTTCGCACAAGACAGGAGATATGTGCACTAAGAACTATATCCTCCTTCTTTACCCTCCAAAAATAGGTCAAATGCACATAGTCACAATATCTTATCAAAAAACTTAGCACCTGCTCCACACTGAGCATCACATGCACTAAGCATAGTCTACAAAATCACAGTCGAGCACCAAGCCTCGACACACACAGAACTACAAAACTACTTCCTCTACACTACCTTCCTCTTTATTTATACTTTACAAACCCTTACAATAAGGCCTAAACATGGGTAAAACCCATGGGATGACATCCCATAAACCTGTTACAAAACCTAGAGGACGCCTTAATGGGTCCACATAATCCCTCAAAATAGGTGAGCTCCACGATCTTAGCTCCGCTTGGGCGCTCCTTCTTCGACCAATGTGTCGAAGTCCAAAAGTGGGCCAAAACCTCCAAAACCGACCAAAGTTTCCCCAAAACTTGGTAGAGGGCCAACAGGCCCCCAACACTCACCTATGAATCATCTCGAGTCACTCAGGTCTGAACAATGTTGCTTCAAAATCCTTGAGCTAAACTCGAGCTTCCTCAACTTGTTGCCTCACCTGAGCCTCCTGCTCAGCGAGCTCCTGGACTATCTTCTCTGTAACAGGCCCTTCCAAACACTGTTCTACTGCTGCAACTACTTGACCTAACTGTGAACCCTGGCTATCGATATCCTCGAACACCTTGCAAGCTTCATCCTACACAGGTTGTAACTTCTGTGTTACTTCCATCACTTTACCCTGGAGGGAAGTGATCTTCTGTTGTACTGGGCATTGCTCCTTCTCTTCATCCTTTCCACTACTGTGAGAAACTTCATTTGCGCCTACAATGAAAATGCTTGCTACTGTGCCTCCTATAACTGAGCTTCTAGCTTCTTTAATTATGGATCCTCGGTGAGGTGTTCATACATATGGGTGCTTCTGTCACTGAATTGTTTACATGCCGAGGTGAGGGATTTTATACTTTCTACTATGTTTTTGGTAGAATCCTCCCTCTGTTCATGCACCTCTTGCGGGGTGCTCAACACTGTTCGGGCCTCCAGTTCAACTATCCTAGCCTGACACTGTTGGAGAGTCTCTGCGAGCTTTTCTACTTTATCTTCGACATGCTCTTGCTCCTTCTGTACCAAGCCTGGCATAGAGCGGCACGCTTTGTTTACTGCTTATTTGACCATGAACTACTCTGTGAACAACTGATCTTTTTATTTATGTAGCTAGGATTCACCGAATTTATTTTCCTCCTGAAGCTTCACCTGAAGCTCTTCTTTCATGCTTTCATAAGAAACTACATTGTCCTGCACTGCTCGTAATTGTACTAGGACTTCGTCTTTCTCCTTTTGCAAGGCTTTTGTAGCCTTCTCCTTCTCTTCCTGAGCTCTCTGGAACCAAGCTTTTGTTTCATCAACAAGACTTCTTAGATGGGATTCTCTTTCAATGATCATTTCTCTCTCTTCCCTTATGTATGCATTCAAACCTGCCTCCAATACTTTGACCTGTCCTAGAGGTATTCCTTTAAGGTTAACCTCAACATCCAAGTTGGGGCTATCCTGTAGTGCCATGGGGGTGGGAAACTTAATGATATATCGGGAGAGGGTGATCTAAATCCCTATTTCACCATGTGGAGTTGGTTCATTCCCTAAGTCTGCGGTCTATGATGAGGAAGGCACAGACGACGTAGTAGGCATTGCACGGACTAGATGAACAACCTACTACACTTCCTTCAACTCTCTCTCAATATTTTCATATAAATCCACCTGTTTCTCTTCGTATCTCTACAACATGTCTTCAGATTCATCCTCCATATCTTCGTAGACCAGACTAATGTCATCTTCAGTGAGAGTGGATTCCAACTGTGGCTTATTGACGCACATTTTCTTCCTTGCTGAAGGTTTCTTCAAAGTAACTTTCCTCTTCTGTGGGGTCACTGTCACAATAGGGGGATCTTCAGGTGGCATATATTTGCCTCCTACTTTCTCTTCTTCTCCTTCATCTCTTCTCCCTATAATTTTTCTTCATCTTCTCCTCCTCCCTGTCCTACTTCATTTTTTCCTCCTCCTGGCGAGCCAGACCTGTTATCTCCAGAAGTTTTCTCTTCATCCTCTTCATCACTCTCTATGTCCTGGACTTCAACCTACTTTTTCTTCTTCTTCATCCCACTGGACTATCCAACATGTTCAGCTCACGTAACCATCGGGCTTCCTATAGTGTCAGTGTTAGATAAATCTGCATCAGCGACAGGTAGAAGAAATTCTTTTAGCCATTCCTTTATAATCTATTCCATATCTTCATCCACAAGCTTATAGTATGACTACAATTATTCCTGGTGCTCATCTCTTCATGTAGTGATGTAAATGAAGTGGGGATCAACGTGAAACTTTGCTATGGTCTGGTACTGATGCAGGGTACATGGTTTCATGCGTGGGAATGATTCAATGGCGACTTTCAACTACTGATAATATCTGTGAAACACGACATTAGACTGCCACTTCTTCGTCATGCCATTGGTATACCATAGGGTGGAAAACTGAGCAGCTAGGGGCTCCGTAGGTTCGATCTCTGGGAAAGTAGCTCCTTCAGGCATCTGCCAAGACACAAATGTGATCAATATGATCAACCAACTGTAGTGGAACTTCTAAGTCCTGGGCTTCTCAACAATCCTTTTTTAGCTCGTTGATGAGGTAGTTTGCCCAGTTCATCTGCAGACCCTCCACACACTTTCCTGCGAGGTCCATCAAGAACTCAGTGACCTGTGTGGGGTGGTTCTTCCTCACTAGCTTGCCATCTAAGAGTTGACAAGAAAGGCGCACTGCGCCATCTTGTATGGAGGCTACCTTGTAACCTCGTTTCCCCTTTTCTACCTCTCCATAGACTTCTTTGATGCAATGTGCTAAAGAATGGTCTGAGGTCTTCCCTGGATAGAAATGTTGTGGGTCAGGACCCTTCAAACTTAAACCCATGATTAGGTGGATCATCACTGGATCCACATTAATTCTTCTCTCGATCCATAGATATCCTCCATGATAGGATGACAGAAGGAGTTTGACGCAAGCGTTAAACTCCTGGTGGCGACCAAAATGGGGAATCTTCATTACGTTCAATATGGTTGACTACACCAACCCCTTGATCCATGGCTGTAAGACGAGGCAAGGTTTCTTTTAGGTTGTCTTCATTATGTAACGGTGAGTATCTAGTGTACTGTAGTTCTTCCTGTCTCCTAAGTTGAAGTCGTTGTGCTTCAACAATGATATCTGCCCTAACTAACTCCCTACTAGAAGAATTCTTTTTGGAATGTACGCAGTCAACACGGAGTACTCAAAATATCGAGGGATACTGTCACGATTAACAACATCGGCCAGAGGTAGAATATATTCAGGTAGGATCGATCGGATTTGCTTCGCGTTAGCCAGATCACCGCGGTGCTTACTTCTTTGTTCAGTTATAGGACTATGTGGGTGGAACGACATCCAGTTGAAGGGGAAGCCTGCAGTCCCCTAGTCGACGACGCTTGAATACCTTCAGATACAGGTTTGTCAGCCATGATTTTCCTAATAAATTCCTCGACAAACTTCTCAATATCACTTGGTTCACCCGAAATTCTATCTTTTAACAGACAACGGGTAGACAAACAAACATACAGGGTATACTTTCAAATAATGACAAGAAGCATAGCTCAACACTTGGAAAATTCCTGACTTAGCTCAATCAATCACAAGTAGAAAAAGTGGTCCCAGCGCCATGATCGACAAGTTAAATAATCAAGGCGGTCATGACGGATCTTCCAACGAACATAAACTAGAGTTAAACGCTTCCATTAATGTAAATCTAGTCATTATGGTGCGGTCACATCGTCCAAAAGTAGTCCATAAACCCATAAATGTGTTTCCTAACCATTCTGGAGCATCATTCTAATGGTCAAGGTGCCTCCAACGGTTATATAAATTCACCATGGTGAAGTCCAAATCTACGTGGACCTGTTGTTCTAGCGAGGTTCAAACCCTACGAACCTGCCTCCTGCGAGGTTCCAGTCTGTGAAGTCTTCCATCTGGTTTCCTTAACTTCTTCTAGATTTTCCAACTTAGCCTTCTTTTTATTGAGCTTCCTTTCCTTCTTTCCTGTTATCTGTGTTTCTTTACCTGTTTCGGGAATCCTCTATCCATTTTTATTCTTATCTTCTCCCAGCATAGTGTCTTTGCACTGTCGAGGTACCCACAAAGGTTTTGAAGTTATTATCCCTTTTCTTAACACTTCCTGGGTGGGCACACTTTTCTTTTGGATAGATAGGTCCTTGAAGCCTTCTTGCATTATTTCAACCTTGATAGCTAATTCTTTTTCTTTATGTCCCTCCTGCATTGTTACTTTGTTCTGTTGCTTCGACTTATCCTCTCGTTCTTCTCTTAGTTGGTCTATTTTCCTAGCTATGAAATCCCTTAATTCTTTCTTTTTCTTTTCTATAGCTTCTTCCTTTGCTTTCCTTTTGATCTGATCCTTCTCAATCAAAGTATTACCTAACAAAAGTGGGAAAGGGGTGTTGTCCTCAACAAACCTAATGACTTCAAATTATTCTTCAGTTGATGTTCCATGAACAATAATAGGTACACTAGTTACTCTTCCACATAAAGTTATCATATTGCCCTTAAACAAGCCTATCCTTCCTAAATAAGGTACCATAGTAGGCTTTCCCAAAACTTTCCAAGTTTCTTCTATCATAATATTCACTTGTGTTTCTTCATCCAAGACTACACAGTCTATGTCGAAGTTTTTATTCTTGCACTTATGTGTTATTTTTCTTTCAGGATTTCTGGTAAACTGACATCTTTATGGACATCCATCATTTATTTCAATTGTAATAACATAGTCTAAACTTCCTATGATCTTTTCTCTTTATGAATTTCTAACATACTCTTAGTCTCTTGAATTTTTTCTTAAATTTCCCTTCTCATGTCCCTCCCTTCAACTTTAGCAATAATCCTTGGACAATCCTCAACCTGATGACCAACAACCTTACAACAAAGATAAATAGGGCCTACCCCAGGGCATTCCTTAACAATATGTCTTGGCCTTCTGCAATTATAACAAAAAGTCAATCCTCTTTTTCTCCTAAATGTTCCCTAATATTTTTTGTACTACATACTTCCCCTAGGATCATAGTGTTGGACCTGTAATATGCAAAAAATCTTTCTAGGTTCCTGCATCCACTTATCAGTCCAAAAACACTTTCTTTGCATAGGAATAACATATATTTCTTCATTTCCATTAAATTTACTCAAATCAACTCTTTCTTTCAACTACACCCTAGCCTTCAGACTAGGACAAAATCTATTAAACATACTTAAGTTCATGCTTTCAAAAAAAAAAATTTCACTTATATTTCTCTTACCAAAGAACAAAGCTTACCTCTTTTAGAATCTTACCTCTTCAGAACATCTTACTTTCTTGGCACAAAGATTTGTAAGTTACGTAGAGTACTATGCACTTCAACAATAGATCTACACACAAATATTCTCTTTTCTTTACTTCAGTTGCTGGTAATCACAGTTTCAGGTACCGGAAATGGAACCATTTGCTGGCACAGGGGCATACCTAGGGTTCAAAACTTAACAACGCACCAACAAAACCCTGACTATCGGCCCTTTCGATGCTTATGTCTCACCCAAGGTAGAATTAGGGGGGGTTACAGGACGCAGGTGTATGTAACCAGGTTGGGACACGATTCTTTGATAAGAGCACTTCACAGAATATTATGTTAACACTTAGGAAGTGAACATGCATTAGTTTATTAACCTCATTAACATCGCAGAGCATAATGAAAGACAGATGAGCGCAATAACAACAAGTGATTATACACCCTGAGCACTTAGCATTGTGAGTTAAATATAACATTCATTTACCCTTTAATATAAGTAAAGTACTTAAGCAACAAAATATTTATCCATTGCACATCATAATCAAAGGACTAAGCAATTTCATAATAGAAATAACATTGCACAAAGAAAACCATGAGACATCAGATATACGTGGTTCATCCCAGGGTGGGGCTACATCCACAAACTGCTTCACCTCTTTATTATCCACCAAGGTCTTACATTCAGTCACTCCTTTGCACTTAGACACAGAGTCTAACTTCACACAAGATAGGAGATATGTCCACTAAGCACTAGATCCTCCTTCTTTACCCTCCAAAAATAGGTCAAATGCACAGAGCCACAATCTCTTATCACAACACTTAGCACCTACTCCACACTGAGCATCACATGCACTAAGCACAGTTTACAAAATCACAGTTGAGAACCAAGCCTCGACGCACACAAAACTACATAACTACTTCTTCTACACTACCTTCCTCTTTATTTATACTTTACAAACCCTTACAATAAGGCCTAAACATGGGGGAAACCCATGGGCCAACATCCCATAAACCCATTACAAAACCCTAGAGGACCCCTTACTAGGTCCACATGATCCCTCAAAATAGGTGATATCTGTGATCTCAGCTCCGCCGGGGTGCTCCTTCTTCAAACAACGTGTTGAATTCCAAAAGTGGGCCAAAACCTCCAAAACTGACCAAAGTTTCCCCAAAACTTGGTCGAGAGCCAACATGCCCCAAACACTCACCTGTGACTCATCCCAAGTCACTCAAGTCCAGACAATGTTGCTTCAAAATCCTTGAACTTAACTTGAGCTGGCTCGACTTTCTACCTCACCTGAGCCTCTTGCTCAATGAGCTACTGGACTGTCTGCTCTGTAATAGGCCTTTCCAGGCATTGTTCTACTGTTGCAACTACTTGATCTAACTTTGAAAACTAGCTATTGATGTCCTCGAACACATTGTAATATTCATCCTGCACAGGTTATAACTTCTTTGTTACTTCCATCAACTTACTTTGGAGGGCATTGATATGCTTTTGTACTGTGCGCCGCTCCTGGGATCTCTTTATCCTTTCCACTACTGTGAGCAACTTCATATGTGCCTGCAATTTAAATGCTTGCTGTTGCACCTCTTGTAACTGAGCTTCTGTCTTCTTTAACTCTGGATCCTTGGTGAGGCGTTCATACGTTTGGGCGCTTCTATCACTCAACTGTTTACATGCTGAGGTGAGGGATTTTATACTTTCTACTGTGTTTTTTGTGGACTCTTCCCTCTAGTCACGCACTTCTTGCAGGGTGCTCGACACTGTTTGGGCCTTCAGTTCAACTATCCTAGCCTGAAACTGCTGGAGACTCTTTGCGAGCTTCACTACTTGAGCTTCGACAGGATCTTGCTCCTCCTGTACCAAGCCTGGCACAGAGCAACACACTTTTCTTACTACTTCTTTGACTATGGCCTGCTCTTCAAGCAACTGCTCTTTTTCTTTCTATAGCTGGGATTCATCGGCTTTATTTTCCTCCTGAAGATTTGCTTTCTCGCTTTCATAGGTAGCTACACTGTCTTGCGCTACTCGTAATTGTTCTAGGACTTCGTCTTTCCCTTTTTCAAGTATTATGTAGCCTTCTCCTTCTCTTCCTGAGCTCTCTGGAATTGAGCTTCTGTTTCATAAGCAAGCCTTCTTAGAATGATAATACAAAGAGAGAACCATTGAAATGTTGGGGATGTGTAGAAGAATATTTTTTGAGGGACTGCCCACATAGAAAAAAATACAATAGGAGGGTCTACAACGTCTAGGACCCCACCATAGTCATTGATGTGGCTAGGAGCATGCCACAAATTTATGTATCCCTGGATAATAGACAAGCTCACCACCAAGATTTAGTGGGGGAGATGGAAGGTATGATTTCCAACCATCTTGTTTCCATTTTAATTGACCCTAGTTCTAATTTGAGTTATGTTGCCCCTCAAGTTGTTCAGAAATGTAATCTGAAACAAGTAAAACATGCTAAGTCATGGCTAGTAAGGCTAGCCACTCGGACAAAAAGAAAGGTAACAAAAGTCATACCAGCGTGCCAATTCATTATGAATGGGTTGTCCACCCAAGCAACTCTAAACATACTCCCTTTAGTATCTTATGACATGCTGATTTGCATGGATTGGTTGGATGCCCATAAAGCCAAGTTGGACTGTTATAATAAAACATTAGAGTGTGAAGATGAGGAAGGGAAGAAAAGGACCCTACAGTGAATTCAAAATGTTGTCTCAGGGAGACAAATATCAACCCTTCAAGTGGAGAAGTATTGTAGAAAATGATTTCCATTGTACGCAGTACAAGTACTCAACTTTGTTGAGGATAGTAAAACAAGCCTAGAGGACCATCCTATATTGAGAGAGTATAAATATGTGTTTCCAGAAGAGGTACCTGGTCTACCTCCAAGAAGAGACTAATTGTAACATAACCAGTCACCCAAAGGCCGAGTGCACCACCTTCAAGCCCACCCTTGGACTTCTTTTTCTTACCGATACCTTTTAAAATTTAAGAATGCATAAAATAAAAGACTTTAACGACATGCACAACAGAAATCAACAAGCATGCATAGTCTAAAGATTCAATTAAACGATAATTAAATATACAATGAAAATAACATTCATATCCATGTAAATGATACCATAACAGAGAGCACTTATCTTTATGAAAGATGACACCAGCTGGTTGCAGACCAAGGACATTCCACCCAACCGTAGACTCCACTTCTCCAAATATCAACAACAGTGTCACCCCCGAGCCAGAGCTATGAATCCATAAGGACGGTTCCAGAGTGTTACTTGGGTTCCTAAACCAGTCATCTCTCAAGATCTCATAGGTTTCCTAGCACCCACAACAATCCAAGTACCCATCTCTCTTCCATCCAGCCTGTACCACCCAAAGAGAATGGACCTCCATCCTTCTATGCCACGCAGCCCCCCAGGCAGTCCTTCTCCTTTATTTTCCAGAGCCTCCAGCACAACTGGTCTAGAATATCAATGTTGGAACTCTCAGGACTCGTAGTTGTGAGTAAAACATGACACAGGACAATGCATCTCAGACATGCAGGCCCCAGGTCATGGCTGGATTGCACCAATGACCATTACAACCAACTATCCTGTGGCTAATTATTCAGTAGTCCTTTTTCTTTGCCAAGCCAAGATTTAGGTGAGGATGGAATCAATGGATGGGTTAGGGGGTGCATGCTAGTGTGTGCATGGGAGTGCATGAGGGAAGGAACATGATAACTCAGAGGTGATGGAGCAGATGAGCCAACGACCAACCCTACAATCTGACCAGGGGTGGGTTTAAGTAACCTCATGGGGAAATCAAGAACCTCCTGGCCTTCCCCAAGAAGCTCATGCAACCAATCCCCTTCCCTTAGGCAGAAAGGTAATTAACATAGGAATAAACATTTAGCCCCTCAAGCTCCCTCTCTTGTGGAATCATCGCCCTGTATAACTCTAGTCCTTGTTCGTCTAGAAACCAACGATGTTTTTATTATTAATAATGATCAAAACATACATTTATTGGGCGTACTGGCCCTTTAAATAATTGTTTGGGCACTTAGGCCTCTCAACATTGTAACAATACATTATTTAAAATGGAGGTTCAAAACCTGGGGTGTTACATCCCCTCCCCCTTATTTTGGCACTGTCCTCAGTGCATATACAAAATAGAGATCAACATCTCAAATTTATTCAAAAAGCTGCAGGTACTCTGCCTGTATGACATCTTCATGCTCCCAAGTAGCATCTTCAGGATTGTAACAGGTCCACTGAACTTTTACCAGCTCTATAACTCGATTCTAGAGCATTTTTACCTTTCTGTCCAATACCTGCACTAGCTGAACCTAAAAATCTCCCTCTGTCTCTACCTAAATCAAATGCCAATCAATAACATGGTTAGGATCATGTACATATTTCTTTATAAAGAGACATGAAATAAATTATGCACATTCATGGAAGTAGGCAATGCAAGCATGTATGCAACTAGCTCTATTCTGTCCAATATTTCAAATGGACCACAGAATCTGGCTGCCATCTTTGTACAACTACCTAATTTCAAAGAGATTTTCTTGGGATTCACTTTAAAAAGTACATGCTCCCCTACTTTAAATTCTCTATCTATCCTATTCTTGTCTGCATAAAATTTATGTCTATCTTGAGCTGCCTTTAAATTCTGCTTGATCTTAATCAGCTAGTCTTCCATGTCCTTGAGCAACTTCGGCCCAAGTACCACTCTATCTACTGGGTTGTCCCAACTTACTAGAGTATTGCATTTCCTACCATACAAGGCTTCAAATGGGCTCATTCTCAATGAAGCTTGATACCCATTATTATATGCAAACTCAACCAAGTGTAAGTAATCTTCCCACTTAGATGGCTTATCCATCACATACATTCTCATTATGTCTTCAATTATTCGATTGACTCTCTCTGTTTTCCCATTGGTTTGGGGATGATATGTCATTCTAAATTTTAGATTTGTGCCAAATCCTTTAAACAATCACCTCCATAAATTGGAGGTAAAATTTGTATCTCTGTCTGATACAATTGTCCTAGGTATCCCATGCAACCTAGCAATTTCCTTCATGAAAATTTCTGCAATATTAGTTGATGTATGCGTTGTCTTCACAGGCACAAAATGAGAAGCCTCTATTAATATTTCAACCACCACCATGATTGAATCATGTTGCTTATTCATTCTGGGTAATCCTGTGATGAAATCCATGGTGATCACTTCCCATTTCTTCTCTGGAATTGGCAATGGCTGTAGCAAACCCACTAGGTGCCTATGCTTAGCCTTCATCTTCTGACATTCCATACATCGAGAAATGTAATAAAAAACATCCTTATTCATTCTCGGCCAAAAGAACTGGCTTCTTACTACTATAATTGTTTTCTGGTAACCTAGATGTCCAACATAAGGAACATCATGCATTTCCTTTAGTACCAAATTCCTCAGCTCTCCAGAACTAGGAACATAGATTCTATTTTTATGCACAAGTAATTCATATTCCTTTATCTCATACTCCTTTATTTTCTGTTGTACATCTCCTTGATGTAAGTTCTCCTTTACTTGTAGGTAATGCTGATCTGTAACAAGACCATCTAAAATTCTGCTCTTCAAGTCTGACTGATGCATACTAACAACAATAGCATGCATGAGATGCACTCTCCTGCTAATTGCATCGAAAAAGTTATTCTCCTTTCCATTTATATGCTTGATATCGAATTCATACTCACTTAAAAATTCCAACCATCTTGTTTTCCTGGCATTCAAGGTCGGTTGTTCAAAAAGATACTTCAGGCCAATGTGGTCTGTCCTTAATTCAAATTTCTTCCCCATGAGATAATGCCTCCACATCCTCAAGGCGTGAACAATGGAAATAAGTTCCAAGTCATGGGTGGCATAGTTCCTCTCATGTTCCTTAAGATTTATGGACTCATATCCAATGACATGTCCATTTTGCGTGATCAATCCCCCAAGTCCTTCCTTACATGCGTCTGTACATACCACAAAACTTTCATTTGGGTTGACAATCTTTAACACAGGTGCACTAGTAAGTAATTCCTTCAACAAATTAAAATTATTTTCACACTTGAGTGTCCATTCAAATTTAGTTCCCTTCCTTTGCAAAGAAGTGATAGGATGAGCAATCTTAGAGAATCCTACTATGAACCTTCTGTAGTAGCCAGCTAATCCCATAAAAGATCTGATGTCTGACACATTTCTGGGTGTTGGCCATCCTCTAATGGCTTCGATCTTCTATGGATCCACTGCTATGCCCTGCTCTGAAATAATGTGTCCCAAGTAATGGATCTGCTTTTCATAAAAAGAACACTTACTCAACTTGGCATACAACTGGTGTTCTCTCAGTACTTGCAATACCAGTATTAAGTGATGTTCATGCTCCTCTTCAGACATAGAATAGATAAGTATGTCATCCAAGAATACTATGATAAACTTGTCCAAATAATTTCTGAATATGCCATTTATTAAGCACATGAAGACAACTGGTGCATTGGTCATTCCAAATGGCACCACTACAAATTCATAATGCCCATACTTGGTCCTAAAGGCTGTCTTATGAATGTATTCTTCCTTGATTCGTACCTGATGGTATTCTGCCCTCAGGTCAATCTTGGAAAATATCTTTGCTACTCTTAGTTGATCAAAGAGGTCATCAATTCGGGGTAGAGGATACTTGTTCTTTATAGTGTACATGTTTATCCGTCAGAAGTCAATACACAACCTCAAGGTTCCATCCTTCTTTCTAACAAAAAGTATTGGTGCTCCCCAAGGTGAAACACTTGGACATATGTACCCTTTCTTCAACAATTCCTCCAACTGCATTTGTAATTCTTTTAACTCTAGTGTTCTCATTCTGTAAGGTGTTTTTGACATCGGGGCAGCTCCTGACACTAAATCAGTCGATAAATCTATCTCCCTTCTTGGTGGAAATCTAGTTATTTCTTGGAATACATCTTCAAATTCTTGTAGTATCAAGAAATCTTCAAGGCTTGGCCCCTTTGTATTATCTAGCTCTTCCACATGAGTTGCATACAATTGACATCCTTTCCTAAAACATCATTTTAGCTATAAGGCTGAAATCTCCCTTATAGAGATGGGTCTTGGAACTCCTTTCATAGTACTCTGCTTTCCATTTCCATCAAGACATGGAAATGTCTTGTTATGAAAATCTAGGATAGTGTGATGCTTGTCCAACCAATCCATCCCAATCAGAACATCATAAGACCCCAATGGTATGATATTTAGATCAGTACTAGTATTCATGCCATTAAGACTTATGGAACAACTTTTGACCATATCATGGATTCTTCTTTTGTTTCCAGTGGCTAACTGAACCAAACTTTATTTTCCAAGTTTATTTTCCTCCAAATGCAATCTATCCACTATCTTAGGATCAATGTAGCAATGAATTTCTCCTGAATCAATCAAAATAGCAATAGGTTGATTTATGATCTCACCTTCCACCTCGATCATATTGGACTGTTACTCTGCTTGTCAATCATTTAAATCTGCATAGATTCTTCCCATATCTTCAACTGTTGTAGCCTCTTGGATGTTGTGCATAGTCTTCACTCTGTCTTTTATGTGTGGGAAATCCTTGTACAGGTGATCTTCCTTGCATCCCCAACATTGGATTGGCGGTCTTCCTCTTTTTCCCAAGGAATCTTCCTTCTTGGAATCTCCCTTAGAATAATGATCTTGATGATTTCTATTATCCTCATTCCTATTGAAGGGAGGTTTGAATCCTTTCCTCCTCGGATCGAACTTCACATTTTTCTTGTCCTTCCAAGATTTCTGCAGAGATTCTCTTCCCTAGCCTTGCTCATACAAGTATTTATCCTTCCTGATGACCTCAGTCAAGGTCCAGGGTTCATCATACTTGATCTTTTCCTTATAAAAGGCTATCAACCCACTTAGAAATCTCTGTATTTTCACTTTCTCATCACCAATGAACTTGACATATTTTAACAATCCCAAGAACTTCTTCTCATACTCTGCCATAGTCATGATTCCCAACCTGATTTCAAAGAACTCCTGCATTTTATTTCCATAGAAATTCTCTCAGAGGTACTCCTTCTGGAAGTACTTCTTGAACTGCTTCCAAGTGATCCTAATTTCATTAACATGTTCCACTTGCTTCAGTTGGTCCCACCACATCACAACCTTCCCGTGTAAATGGTAGGTGGAAATCTTGGCTTCCAGGTTTGATGAATATTTATGCAACTAAAAATATCTCTGGAGCCCAAGAAACCATGCTTCGAGATCATCCTCCCTTTCTGTTTCACCATCAAAGGAAGGTGGCTTGAGCTTCCTCAACTCTCCTTGCAAAATATCTACCTCTTGTTTCCTTCCTTTTTGTCTGACAGGGGACACCTCTGGACTGCTTACGGGATCATCCGATGCATCAAACTATCTTCCTGAGTAAGGAGGTGAGTGGTGTCCATGAGCTCTGCTAGCACTTCAGGAATAACCAAATCTTCCACGATCATCCCTTCTTTCACAACACTTCCCTCCTTCCTCTTGACTTGAGTTTGATCCCTTCTTCATTTGTCTTTGCAACTAATTTAAACTCTGCAACTCTCAAGCATTTATCTAAATTTTCTCTCTCATCAGTCTCTCATTGTCTACTTTGTATCTCTTCACTTCTATTGGCCCTTAGTTATGGAAGGAAGTGAAGTACAAGGAAGAAAAAGTAAAAAGAGAGCTTCGCAGGAGACACAGTGACTGTCACTTGGTCGAAGTAAGCAAAAGAGCATAAAATATGGAGTGAAGTGCGAAAAATCAAGTCATTGGATGAGGAGATTGAGGATGATAGATTAGCAAGAGATATGGATCGAGAACAACTCAGAAAGAGGAGAGCCACCATTGGATTCTTTGGAGCACCGTGCGAGAAGAAAGGAAAGACAGGCTGGTGAAGCCCGAAAAAAGAGGGTCAAGTTGAACTAGGGTTTTGGTATTTAGGGTTTTGGCACTGAGGTTTCGACATAAGGCTGTCGGTGAGTGATTGTAATGTATAAATAAAGGTCAAGAGGAACTGGGTCGGTTGGTTCATGATAGATTGGTTATTGAGCATTGTTATAGCCCTGTTGAGAAAGAGGATTGTATTGTAAGATCTTCAGCTGTGTGCGAAGATCAAATATTGTAGCTCGATGTGTAGGAGGGGGAGAGAAAGAGAGAGAAGAAAGAAGATCTGCTAGCTGAGAGCGCAGACAAGAACTGTATGCTTTTCCTTAATAAATCACAAGCACATTTTTGTGGACGTAGTCCTAGAGAGAAGGTAAACCACGTATATCTTGTGTTGTGGATGTGTGATTGATGCTTTGATCTCTGTTATTGTCACTTTGTTGTTTGCATTGTTGTATTAGATCAGATCTATAACTGTGTAGAGTAGATATAGCTTGATAAGTGATAAGTGCATATTGTGTTTCTCTTTTATTAGATCCACTTGATATCACCCTGGTTGTAGACGTCTCTGTCCTGCAACCCCCTCATAGTTGCTTCGGGTGAGACTACATCTGCTTCACAGGTGCTGCCGAAAGGGCCAATAGCTAGGGATTTGTTGGTGCGGTCTTGGAGTGAACCCTAGGTCTTCCCCTGTGTGCCAACAAATGGTTTCGTTGTCGGGACAAGAATCTTCATGAGGTAATGTCAAGGTGGTTCCCGTCGAAAACAGAGATTCAAAAGTGGATAGAGGATCAAGAGAGGGACTTCGCTAAAGCCCAGAACAAGAACCCTAAGCTGAGTACTGAGGATTGGCTACAGAGATACATCTTCACTGGCATTCATGAGATCCTCTTTGGAGGAATCCACCAAGAGCTATACAAGTGGTTGGCTAGGTTAGCTGGCATAGAGTTTGAGATCAGATCTAGACCTCCTGTGGTTTGGACGTTGGTGTTGATCCAGAAGGTAAAGAGAGTTGATAACGCTGTATCCAGAGCTGTAGATCACTGGTTTGATAGTACCATTGGAGGGTATATCACTGAATTTGTTGTTGACAAAACAAAATCATATAGCCAGCCCGAGAGATACTTTTTCAAGGGACCCCGAGGGAGATTTTTACATTTTCTGAAGTTAATAATCAAGATGCTCTTGCATGAAAACCACATATTAAAGATACAGTAGATTGGCTGGATATGAAAAGGCTAATGTTTAGAAACTTAGACAGCGATAGTGACATAGAAGCTGGACATACGTGCAGTGGAAGAGTATTTAGAGGGGTTCACCTTGAGAACCTATTTAAGAAAAACTACGAAGAGGAATGTTTCTACAGTGGAGAAGAGGCAGATCTGACAGACAAAGAGCACTCAGAAGCTCCTAGAGCAGAGGAAGAAGTCGTTGAAGAACTTCATTGAAACAAGCCAGAAACCTTAGGAACTGTGCAGGCCACTGAAGTAATTAATATCAATTCTCCCGTTTTTTCAGAAACCTTAAATCATCAGATTATCCCGAATCACCAGAGTCCGTAGTGTACTATTACTAGTAGTTCAACATCTACTAAGACAGGAAGACTAGGAAACTTTATGGAAGATGAGATGAGGCTCCCTATCTTTAAAGGAGATGGATCTGAAGACCCTGATCAACACTGGTTCTTGTGCGAGGCCATATGGAACATCAAAAACATCACTAATGAAGCTGTTAAAAGAAACCAGTTTAGCACTACATTGAGGGATCGCACATTGAGCTGGTACATGAAGCTTGTCCAAGGACTTGCGCAGCCTAAGCCACTAAATGGAATCAAGAATGCACTAGTTGCAAAGTTTAAAAAACCCAAGTCGGAGTCACAGTGTATTACTGAGCTGAAGGAGATCAAACAGAAAGTAGGCGAACCTGTTTGGGAGTTTGACTAGAGATTCAAGACCCTAATAGGATGATTGACTTTTAAAATCCTAGATGAGTAGAACAAAGAATGGTTCATCACTGGTCTTTTAACACATATCAGAGTTCCCATGATGTAGTAGAAGATTGCTTTGCAGGAAGAATCTTTGGAAATCGCCATGAAGCTTGAATCAACACCTATGGGAGAATCCAGCTCAAGTATGAGCCAGATCTTGAGCCAGTTGACCAGTCTATCGCTACAAGTCTAGGACATGAATAAGGACAAGGGGAAGGACAAAAGAGAAGATATATGATGTGTAAGATGCAGATTTGAAGGACATGATAAAGAACACTGTCCCTTGTTTCATGAATATTTGGCCTCAGGAGCATCGAGCCCCTTGAAGCAAATTAATATTCCCTGGTGTGAAGTATGCAGAACCTGACATTGCCCTGGTGAGTGCTACTATATGCAGAAGTATGTTCAGACACCCACAAACTTGTACTACACATTCTGTAAGTCCATAGGGCACGATGATAGAGATTGTAGGGCCTTTGACCTGATGCATGAAAGATCAAGAGACATATATAAGATCCAAGGTGAAGCCCATCAAGAAGGAAACAATGCACAATATAACTCCCCGGGAAGAGGAAATTTCAATCCTCACGGTGGATCTAGAGGACTAGGACGAGGAGGAGGTATGGGCTGAGGTCGAGGACAAATAATCTATTATAATTGTGCGTAGCCAGGAAATCTAGCAAGGGACTGTCAGAACCCTTGTACCACTTGCAGTTATTGCAACTCTTTCGAGCATGTCATTGAGGATTTCCCTATACTGCTAGTGAAGATTCAAGAAAGACGAGGACCTCAGCAGAACCCACAAGTACAACTAATATATGCTGAACCTTGCAGAGTATACCCTAGAGTCACTATTATTACTCGAGGAGGCCCTGTTACAGGAGAGGATAGAATGAACCAGGAGAAGATCACAGAAAACTTAGGTATCGGGAAAGCTGCAAAGAGGACTCAAGCTTTTGATGTGAAGAAAGAAAGGAAAATATTTTAAGAGGCTAGGCAAGAATTCAAATCTGATCAAGGGTCTTCTTCAAAAACACAACCAGAAATAAGAGAATATGGAATGCCTCATGCATTTGATCAATCTGCTTCATCCAGAGAGGGAAAAGAGGTAAGTAAACTTGTCAGTTTCTTATATATGTTTATAGAACTGCTTAAATATGGGAAAGCTATACAAGAAATACAAAACCTAGTTAAACAATATCAACTAGGAAAGACATATCCCTTATTAAATAGGGCAGTACACCGGATTGGTAAGAAGAGAAGGACAAATAAATAATTACACCTGAACGCTCAGATCAGAGAATATGACATAGACTATGTGGTCCTCAACTTATGGTCGGAGGTCAATGTCATGACGAAGAAAAACTGGGCACTAATGGGAAAACCAAAGCTGATCTATTCCCCTATCAGACTTCGCATGGCTAATCAACAAGTTGTTAGCCCATTTGGACGGTTGGAACATGTCCCTGTGGACATCGACGAAGTTATAACCTTTGCATATTTTGAGGTAATTGAAATTGTTGATGACAACTGCCCTTACCCTGCATTATTAGGAATTGATTGGGCCTTCAACAATTCTATTTTTTTTGATCTAAAGAAGAGGCTTATGACATTTGAATGAGATGGACTTAGGGTCATTGCACTGTTAGATCCAGATGAGGGTCCTAGATACACAGAGCCTGTCAGAGAAGAAGACCACATGTACGAACTGGATAACATCTACCAACTAACAGCCAGACAACATGATTATATCAATCCTACAACCGATGGGAATCTAAGATGGCGAAGCGACAATGCATGTTCATCAAACTCAGAAGAAGCACTGGAGAACTAGCAGAACCAGATGTATGAAGTATCTACCAGAAGATGTGCTAGACTAACCAGAGAAGTTCGTTGGATCAGCACAACAGTGAGTAACTTACCCACTTTTGATGGGCTGAACCCTTTAGAACACTTCTTCTTAGAATTTGAGACAAGTGTACCAGCGCAACAAAGGTTTTTGGTAATGGATGAGGCCATGAAAGCCACACCAAAAATATGGTGGGGGACGCACAAAAGAAACATCACAGATTGGACACAATGTCGAACTTTGATGACAACGTGTTTCTAAGCACAAGAAGTAAGTTGCGAAGTAAGGTACACAGGTCAAAGTTTCCCAAAGGACCATGTGCAAAGCTACGAAGACGCCTAGAGTGACATCCCTTCAGACCAATGGGTGCACCAATTCATTAACATGCTGGACAAGATTCCTATCAACTGGTACCTTCAAGTGGAGCTGTGCCTCATCACTATAGATTGGGAAGGTATGACTCAAAATTTTGTAACCACCTTTTTGTTTGAAAGATAATTTCCTTCAGTCTACCATGCATTACATATTGTCATATAGAGGGTACTTGAAGAGACATCTAGCCTCCCTATGGAACGAGAAGAGGACGAATGGACTGCGCCATTCCAAAAGTTGCAAGGATGTTACAATATCAATGCTGACGATGATGATGATCCCAGGAAGGTAAATATCACTAAGACAGAAGGCCAAAGAGATGTGGAATGACCAGGAGTAGAGATGCCATTTATTAGTCAGTGGATCTAGATAAAAAAGGTCAACATTGGAATAGAGGAGACACCAAATCTTGCCAATGTCAGAGATTACTGGGATGTTGCTACCATTGACAAGATTACAGAGTTGTTGCACGAATTTCAAGATTTTTTCCTGACCAAGTTCACTGATATGAAGGGAATCAAAGGACCTATGGGAGAGATGAGAATACCTTTGAAACCATATGTGAATCTAATCAAGAAAAGACCTTACAGGTTGAACCCCAAAATACAAGTAAAAAGTAAGGATTGAGCTCGATAGAATGTTGGAAGAAAGCATTATTGAACCTGTCGAAGAGTCAGAGTGGATCAGCCCTATGGTAGTACAAGACAAAAATACCTGAGGTGAGATCAAGATATGTGTGGACCTGAGGAAGTTGAATGATTCATTTCTGCATGACCCCTTCCCTACACCATTCACTGATGAAGTATTAGACAACGTGGGAGGCCGGGAGGTATATTCTTTTACAGATGGATTTTCAGGATACCATCAAATTCGGATTGCCAAGGAGGACCACCACAAGACCATGTTTGCCACCGAATGGGGATCCTACCAATATATACTAATGTCGTTTGGCCTGAACAATTCCCTAGCCATCTTTTCTAGGGCGGTGGTCGAAGCGTTCAACGAATTTCTGCATAAATTTTTAGAAGCTTATTTTGATGACTCGACTGTGTTTAGTTTGCTGAAAAACCATATTGAATGTCTAAGGCTAATGTTGGATAAATGAAGACAGTGTCAAATTGCTTTAAATCTGAAGAAGTGCATCATATTCTCACCATTTGGAGTACTATTAGGCCATATTGTATCCAAGCAAGGATTGTTGGTTGACCCATCAAAGATTGCAATTATAGTTGATTTTCCACCACCTACTTTAGTCAAACAACTACGCACTGCACTAGGAAATACTTTCTATTACAGGAAATTTATTAAAGGATATGCCCAAATCACAGCACCGATGGAGAAGCTGTTGAAGAAGGATTGTCAGTTTGGTTGGATAGATGAATTCCAGTAGAGCTTCGACACACTGAAACAGAAGATGGTCACTGCACCCATTCTGGTTTTCCCAGATTGGAACAAGGAGTTTCATGTGCATGTTGATGCATCTTCTATTGCGTTAGGATAAGTACTGGCACAACCTAG
>JASDQU011402370.1:43816-56395 GCA_032191745.1 Picea mariana | reverse complement strand
TTGCCATCAAACTTCCTCATATCAATATTAGGAACGTGGTTGGTCTTCAAACCAAAGTTGGAGTTTCTCCATTCTTGATTCACCTTCCTTGTGTCCTCATTATGAATTTCATTGGATGCATTTTCACTTTCAGGTGTCTTCTCTATTACGAAATTTTTCAATACTTCCATGATCTACCCTTTTAAACCCTCCATCATCTCTTGTATTTCATATTTTGTAACTATCTTCTTTTGTAAATCATTTATGTCCCTACGCATTTCTTCACCTTCATCAAGAGTCCAAGTATGATTTTCTGGAGGCTTAGTTGGTGTAGCAGTTCCCTTTTTGGGTGGCATGTTGGCCAAGTATCAGTTTTAAACCTTGATTTTGAGGTGGTTCTGATAGACAATATTTCTTCTATTGTATATCCCAAGTTTCGACCCTTCTGGGTATGAAAATTCTTTTATGTAGTTCTCTGATATTTCTTCTCTGCAATGCCACAGGTCTGATCAAAATTGGATGTGCCAAGTGGAATTTACGGTAACTTCCCCACAACTTGTTGATTTTTGTCCTTTACAGAAGATCTCACTTGTATAGAATGCCCCGCACAAAATAATTGATATAAAATTATGAAACTCACACCCAAAATACTACAAACTGTCCATGATCCAATGCAACCAGTCCCACTATATTTGGATACTCTAGCAAGAAGTTATGCTTGTTTTACCTGGAACACCTTCTTGAGGCTAGCCAATAGGACTAGTGAGATACCCTATCTTACACCAGGTGTATCTACAAATTTAAGATGACCCAGAAGCTAAAATTTTTACCACAGGTACCTTACTAATTTCTGTAAATATCCTCTTGAAGAAAGGGTCTGAAACGTTACAGAATTTTTTTTATAGCGAACATTCCACAATGACTCATTTCAGGATTATTTCAAAACCCTATCTTGTACAGCCTGTATCTCTGAAAGTATAAGGCCTCAAGAGCTGAATTTTGAACCCAACGTACCTTGATCCGTCTACTAAAAACCCTCCAAGAGGTTTCTTCTGAAACATTGTAGAAAAAAAGTTATAGCAAAAATTCCACGGTGTCTCAGATGTAGCAGCGAAACCCCAAGACCTTGAGCTCTGATACCATATGTTAAGAACCAAACCTCAATATAGCATATAAAAACCTCAGGAAAAGTACTCAACGCCTTGAAAAAGAGATAATTTCAGATAATAATCCTCTTCAAGGGGGCAACCTCCTTTTACCCCACTTAAATGTTCAAGTCCCAGATGATTCAAAATGAAAATGTCTCCTTGGTATATATAGGAGACTAGGAGGTATAATTACAAATAATGGTCTAAAGCCGACATAATTAAAATAACATTACTAATCTAAATTACAACTAATGGCCTAAAGCCAACATAAATAAAATAGCATTACTAATCTAATATGCCCCAATTAAGGGGTAATGAGCCAATATTAGGGCTTAACACATTGCCTTGTTTTTCCATGGCATGCTATGAATTTCCTTTCATTTCCATTCCATGCCATGAATTTCCATGTCTTTCCATGACATAACATGCTTTCATTTCCTTTCCTTTCCATTCCATTCCATGCATTTCCATGCAATGCCTTGCATTTCCATGCCATGCCTTTAGTTTCCTTCCATTTCCAAGTCATGCCTTACCTTCCCTTGCCAATCCATGCCATGCCTTACCTTGTCCTGCCATGCCATGCCATTCCTTACCATGCCATGGCTTGTCTTGCCATGTCATACCTTGTCATTCCTTTCTTTTCCATGCCATGCCTTGCCATGTCATGCCTTTCCTTAACATGAAATGCCATGCCATGCCTTGCATTGACTTTCCTTTCCATGCCTTTCCATGCCATCTATTTCCTTGCCATGCCTTTCCTTGCCTTTCCATGCCTTGCCTTTCCATGCCATGCCTTTCCTCACCTTGTCATGTCATGCCTTGTCTCTCCTTGCCTTGCCTTGCCTTTCCATTCCATGTTATTCCATTCCTTGCCTTGTCATGTCATGTCTTTCCTTGCCTTGAATCGCCATGCCATGCCTTTCCTTGACTTGCCATGCCATGTCTTTCATTTCCTTGAATTGCATTGCCTTGCCTTGCATTTCTTTGGCTTGGATTCACTAACCACAATTCATCTAAAAGTTATTTTCATTATGATATTCATAAAACTAATTGTTTGTAAAAATATAGTTATTTTCATCGTTAGACATAAAAAAATTTCAAGTTAATTTAATAAAAAATAATGCCATTCATATATCATACCTTTTTTTTGCTTAAAAAAATAATGACTTTACTAAATGAACAAGTTTAATACCTAATAATTAAAATCAAAGGATTCATTAAGCATGTAATTCTACAACTTGTTATCCCATATATATTAGGTAAAAATACTTGCATGAGAATTTCAATGTCATAACACAAGCTCTCTTTATTCATATATCTTAGGTATTTTCATAGTTGTGAAACATGGATTATCATAATTAATAATATTTACATAGAAAGGGATGTCACTACATAGGTTTATGTTACCTGCTTATGGTGTAGTCTCATTATATTATTGACCCATAATTTCTTTTGGATTGCATGAAAAAAACATAACTTCAAGACGTTATTTAAAATCAAAGAAATAAAAACTATTCTTTTAACTCAATAACTTTTATAACAAGATATATCATGTAGGCCTAGACCTAGACCTGTACCTATACCTTTCATTTCATTTCCATGTATAGATTTGCTTAGACTTATCATGTCTTTCCTTGGATTTCCTTTCCTTGACTTTCATTGCCTTGCCTTGCATTTCCATACCTAGACCTACACATATACCTAGACATTTCCTAATTTCCATGACTTGCTTTGTCATGCTTTTTCTTGTCATGCCTTGTATTCCCATGATCTCGGTTATGGTCTAGGTCATGGTTTATGTCATCGTATAGGTCATGGTAATGTTGTCGGTCTAGGTCTTGGTATAGGTGTAGGTGTAGGCCTAGGTGATGGTTTAGGTATAGGTATAGGTTTATGTCATGGTCATGGTTTAGGTCTAGGTCTATTGCCAACATGTCCTTGAATGGATTGAGAAGGCGAGTTGTAACTCATGATAAAACTCTAACTGGGCCTCGTATGGATGAACCATTGGTTGAATTGGATCTGGGGCACTAGGTTTCAACTAGTGGGGCCCCTCTGCTATGATTTTGTTGCTCACTAGGAATTTGGTGCTTATTATTTTGAGCACTTGGATTTATTCTATGAAGAAAATTTTCAACCATCATTCTGCTCTAATTTTGATGAGGGTGAGGATATGTTTTCCCTAGAACAAGATTTATGTGATAAGAATCTCTAACCTTCTCTATTGTCATCTTCCATTCTGCTACATATGTGGTTGTGGGTTTCTTTCAATATGGTCACCTTTCTGTCATATGTAGTTGTTTTCAATCTTTGGCTTATTGTAGGAATTTCCAGTTTCACACAAAAAATCAACAATCCTTTGATTGGAAGATTTTTTCTGTCTAGACCTGATTTTATCCCTTATCTTTCACCCTCTTTTCCCATAGAAAATAATCGAACTTCTCATAGGTTCCTTCTCATCCCTTCTTCTCGACCTTCTGGAGATAGCCTTGTAGTTGAGGATGAGGACCTTCCTTCTTCCTATTTTCTTTGCCTTGTTTTGGGATGGATAGGGAAAGGTTGTGGTGATACCTCTTGGCATGATTTTGTCCCTCCCTCCTACCTCCATGAGTTAGACTTTATGATTCCTTATGATGTGAAGCATGCTCTAACTCATGTTATTTTTGTTCTTGACTTATCCTTGTTATGGTTTATGATGAAGCATAGAGGAATATCTTATGATATATTGCTAATTTTCATTGGTTCCATGATTATACCTAGCATTCAATTAATTTATTAGAGTAGGTAGGTAGGAATTTGCATCTTGCATATCATTGTATATATGTTGCATATCATGCTAGTGTATTTTGCATTTATCCTGGATTTATTTTCATACATGCATATGATTTACATATATTTACATACCTTCATTCACATGTTAGATTATGATTTTATTTTTAGCATATATGGATTTTGATCATTTTTATAATAGCAAGGGGTGATAACGCCACCCTGGGTACTCTAGCATTTTGCTTGAGTGTGTAGGAACAGGTCATACCAGAGATACTGAGGTTCTCATGCACTCTACAATGTGCACATGTCCTTGAGTAGGAGCCTGACGTCTACCCCTCGCACTAGGGGTAACTATGGATATCATGTTTCGAGGCCCATAGGTAGCAAACATGGAGTGTAGAGAACCATATTGACTAGTATGGCCCAGAAATTCCCCTCATATTCATTGATGCACAATCATGCATCTCTAATAGCAGAGAGACAACCATCACACTGGCCTGATCCTAGAGGAAAACAAGTCTTTCTTAATTAGGTAATAATTCTAGTATCATGGTAAGTGTCATACTAATAATTAAATCATTTGAACATGTTGCAAATAATTATTTCTTGACTATAAAAAGTTTTCTTGGAAATTATACTCTTTACCTTATTTAACCTCGGTGGGTGTCATTTCATCCTAGTAAGTCGGTCACCCTTGGGGATAGGGTTCTACTGGGGGGTTCCTTGAAGAGTCATCATCCATTCTCGATCATACTTATCACCTTTCATGGTATTTCCATTTTGTTTCCTCATATTTTAGGATTTGTTGGTACACTGACCCAAGAAGGGATTGTACCTCATTGCATGGGAAGAAGGGGAAAGTAGCTGCAAAAATATAAAATCCAAATCATAAACCTTCCAAATTATCACCCAAGAGGTATTGAGAAAAAATGAAGCGTTATCTCTTAAAATAATAAGACTTGCAAAAGCAAGAGCTCACATATATAGATGTCCCACTTGTTGATGATCTACACAAGTGTGTTACAAGCTATAATTCACCCCTATGGAACTCTGTTTACCTCTCCCTTCAAGTGACATTGTGGTACTACATCCCAAGTTCTATGTTACCCATTTGGAGTACCCAATTGTTCTAGAATTTAATTAATTAATGACAATAAATGGGCTTGGAAAAATGTTGCATACTAGATGAAGGGAAGCACACCCTCTACAAAGGCACCCATAAATGAGACACTACGAACTCTTTTATGTCATGAACACCATGCCCAAAAGTATTACCCCCATCCACTCCATCTTCTTCAGATGACTTAGATAGGTTTATCTTAGGAAACACCTTGGACTTGTGGATTGATTGACCCAATAGGATGCCTTGACACCCCTCCCACACCTCAATTTGACAAATTGTATAACATCTTTGAGAATTTTCTTAGTTGGAAAAGGGGAATTTGATGCACATGTTCCGGTGGTTTGATTATTAGATTTGTCTTACCTGGAATGATCTTTTGACTTATGGACCTTTGGAGGGCATACCTATTTGTATTTTCAGGGCCTTTCTTGGTGGAGAGGTGTTCATGAGAAGATGACTTGTTTGGACCTTCATGGGGATTTGGAGCCCATATATGGATGTAGAAAACCCATATCTGGGGATAGCATGTGATCACCATTTGCACAATCAATAAAGAGGATGTTTCCTTTGGAGGCACTCTGGCAGGCTTAGGAAGAGAGATTCCATCTATCTCACACTAGGACATTGGCCTTTGGAGGCTGGGACGTCACCCTTATATCCCATGATGTCATTAGGGATTGATTTAGATAATGAGCCAACTTGGATGTGACACTTGGAACATGTGATGATGATGAGTGGCCTTTGGAGGCCTAACGCCACCTCCTTCCAACTTGGACATCACCTTAGGAGGCCTAACATCACCCTCAAGTGGTATGATGTCACCCTTTGAGTGTCATTTTGTAAAAATTGAATTTTTTTTTTTTTTTAATGAGAAAACTGAGAAGTAGGCTCCAAACTATGAAAAGGCACAATTGTTGGGTAATTAGGCTAGGAGTTTCCATATATATATGGCTGGAATTTTCATTTTCTAATATAACTCACCTATCACAAGAGGAAGGACTGAAAATTTATCCCTTATAAAGGTTTTTGGCTGAAATTGTGAGGCACACTCTCCTGGAGACTTGTTTGGATTATTATTGGATCATTTCTTGGTGGAATTTTTGGCAATATAGTGTTTTTATGCTTGATTATTATTGGTGAAGTAAGTAAATCTTCAATTTTCATTTCATATTGAATATCTATGGTATGTTTACTTGTTCATGTATAAGTTTATGAAATTGTTGATCCGGGTGGATAGCAGTGGCCACCCACCTTTTCCAATTGGCTCAAAACATTTTTATCGCAATTTTGGCAATTTACTACTTTTAGCAGTTTTAACCTCCGAGGCCATTTTGAGGGCCTAAATGAAGATTTTTCAGGATATATATTCTCAATGATATCCAAAAGAATGATTTATCCCCCAAAATGAATCTCCTTGACTGTACCTTTCCAACGGGCTATCATAATCCTAAAACAGAGATCGTATGCAAAAGTTACGACCCCGGGAGGTTGATGTACTAACTTACCTAAACGGGGCCCACATGACTTTTGGTGCTTCATCTCCTAGGGTTAGATTTTTGGATGTCTAGGGTTTTCTTCATTCTTGTTTATTGTAAATAGGCCTTCATAGCCTCATTGTAATGATCTTCTTGTGAATGCGAGTAGTCGTCACATCTCTTCTCAAATATAAGCTGCCACCATTCTTGCTAGTCTTTCACTCTGTATTTTTACAGTCTCTGTACATTTCTTTCATTAATAGAAAACATGTATTACTATATATATTTGTTTATGGTTGCATCTTTGATACATTTATGTTATATTATTGAATATCTGTGATATCTCTATGCATTTCTTTATTATATCTCTACTCTCATTTCGTGCTAAAAATAATCTGGATCATTGGTATCAAAGAAGGTTTCCCTTGATCATTTTTTTTAGTGCATGTCCTCGATGAGGTCCGAGTATAGAAAGTTGGGTCTCAAGATTGTCTCTCTTGAAGACAATTACTCTCGCACTCCCAAGAAACTCTCCATGGCGGAAGAAAATAAAAACCATGGAGAAGACGATCCTATAAATCTATTGCTTGAGCAAGCTCTCACACGACAGAGGGAAGAAATGATGGAGAATTTTTCCCACATCCTTCAACGCCTGCCAATAGAAATAGGTGCATCTTCATCAAACAACCACTTTGGAAGAACCTCTCCTATAAAGGTACAGGTTAACTTTGATATTCCCATATTTGAAGGTCAGATAGATGTGGATTCCCTAGACAAATGGTTAAATCTGCTAGACTGTTATTTCTCTGTTCACCATTTTTTCGACAGGGAAAATATCACCTTCACGCTCCTTAAATATCTCCCCCGTGTTAAACATTGGTGGGAAACTTACTAGGAGGAAAGTTCCACAGAGTATGCTTGAATATATGGGGTTGAGGCCACTTGGGATTTTTTTTTGGATGCGGTAAAGGAATAGTATTACCCTGTTGGAAACTATGAGGACCAGTACATGAGATAGACCACACCACGGCAATAATGGGGCTAAGCAGTTCCGGAGTTCACCAATACCTTCCACACCTTGCGCACCAAGTTGGGTATCAAATACTCCAAATGAAATTTTCTTCTGAAATACCGTGGGGCTCTACACAGATACATCCAAACTGAAATGGATTTTCTGGACATCTCATTAGTCGGTGTTGTTTATCGATGTGTTGTTAAAATCAAGCAAAAATTTAAGCACCAGAAAAAACGGGAGTTTAGGTCTGCAAATCCGCAACAACCAAAGTATGAAAAAGATGTCCCTAACAAACAGTCTCCTGAAAACCAGTCCAAGCCACAGGAAAAGAAGGGTCACGGGAAGGCAAAGAAGGACACCGGAAAATGGTGTGATTTCCACAAAAGCCCTTGGCACAACACCGATGAATGTCTCTCAAAACAGTCATTGGTGGTCAATATCAAAGACAAGGCGTTGAACCCCGATTCAGAATCTGATTCTAAAAATACTGGTAAAAGACAAATCATCGACGCAGACCCCACTACTATTGTCACGACCGCAACAATTCAACTAGAAGAACCAACAGATCCTGAAGAGGGGAAGCGCCTTTTTCATTCATAGATGTGGGTGAAGGGGACCTCGCTACATTTTATTGTTGATAGCAGAAGCCAGAAGAGCCTCATCTCAACAAAGGTCATCAAACAATTGGGATTGTCGACAAAATCACACCCGCAACCATACAACATTGGGTGGCTTTTCCAAGGACGATATCTTCGTGTCATCCAGCAGTGTCGACTATCATACGGCACCCAACCCTTCAAGGATGAGGTATTATGTGACGTTTCCCCACTGAATGTCTATGATGTTCTCTTGGGCCAACCATATATGTGGAAGCGCCATGTTGTTTATGAGTCTCGACCCCGTAGTGTCATTGTTTCTCTGGGGGATCATATCTATAGAATACCAGAGGTAGTTCCAACTACTGTTCCACCTAAAAAGTACTGCAAGGTAGTAGCTCATACTACAAAATTCATCTTTTTCACAATTTGTTCAAAAGGTGAACAAAAGAATACTGCAACCACTACAGCCTCAACCCAAGCACCTTCTATCCAATAGAAGCAAGTCGAAAAGATTGTTGAAAAGTGTAAATATTCGTTCTGCACAAAAGAATCTCATGTATCCATTTTGGTTAAAAAGTTCCAACCCTTCCAGCCACATGCTCGTGATAACCTTCCATAAACCGAGCAGTGTGATGTCTCCAACAAGGCAAGTAGCTCACCAAGATTTAGATTCAGCAAACACTTTTTCCTCTCCCCTAGGAACTCAACGCAATGGATACCATTGATTCCTAATGAGGGAGGATTGATTTAGGTGGATATCGGTGGCCACCCACCTTTTCCAACTGGCTCAAAACAGTTTTCTGGCAATTTTGGCAATTTACTATTTTTAGTAGTTTTAACTTATGGGGGGCATTTTGAGGGCATAAATGAATTTTTTTCAGGATAGAGCTTCTCAATGATGGCAAAATGAATTATTTGGCCCCAAAAATTAATCTCCTCGACGATACCTTTCCAACGAGCTATCATGCGCCTAAAACATAGATTGTATGCAAAAGTTACGACCCCGAGAAGTTGTTGTACTAACTTACCCAAACGGGGTCCACATGACTTTTGGAGCTTCATCTCCTAGGGTTAGGTTTTTGTATGTCTAGGTTTTTTGACATTCCTGTTTATTGTAAAAAGGCCTTCAGAGCCTCCTTGTAATGATATTCTTGCGAATGCGAGTAGCCGTCACATCTCTTCTTAGAGATAAGTTGCCAGCATTCTTGCAATTTTTTCACTCTATATTTTTACAGCCTCTATACATTTCTTTCATTAATAGAAATCATGTATTATTGTATATATGTGTTTACGGTTGCATATCTAATACATTTCTGTTATATTAATGAATATCTATGATATCTCTGTGCATTTATTTATTATATCTCCGCTCTCATTTTGTGCCAAAAATAATCTGGATCAATTGCTTTCTTGAAACTCTAGGAGTAAGAAACAAAAGGTCCTTCTTTATTGCTCTTTATTTTATAAGTTTTTCCTAAGAAGATCTTGTATAGACAAACTTTTAAATCCCTAAAAGTGTTAGCACTTTAGAATCTTTGTCTAGTTCTTGTTGCACTAAATATCTTTCAATAGTTCAAGGAGAAGAGGTTATGCTAGGGCATTAAGGTGCTATGCCCTAGTGGAATACTTCCTCAAATATTTGAATGCTTGAGGCCTTGAAGTGCCAACACCTCTACCATTCATCTCTTGGTCTTTTGACAAATATAATCATTTAGTTTCTCCAAGTTATTGTGTTGATATAATTGAATCCATAATCCCTCAAGGGCACTAGTTCTTACTTATCTATTGTTGAAGGATTTATAAAACACTCAAACTTTACTCTCTCAAGCTTGTATTGACTAACACTAACACTAACTTAGCCTAGATCTCTAATTTACTTGTTGTTGTTACAAAACATTGTTACAACCATACTAATTTCTACAATTTTCTGCATAACTAACTTTAAATGCTAGCTAACACACTGAAAAATCTACTATAACAAGTGCGAATAATTCTACCTAATTAATGCTAAGTTTTTCACTATCTTTTCAAGTATTTTTGAAGTGTTTTTCTTGTATATGTTACAATTTATCGTTTTCTATTGTAAACTTTATTATTGTTGCAATTGTAAATCAGCTAGCATATATTTGCATTGTCTATTGTCTATTGAGGTCCTATTATCATAATTGTACATGGAAATCTCTATCTACATGTTATATTGTCTTGTTCTGGTAAGGTACACAAATTACTCCTCATTTTCCTCAATTTATGAGACATAGACCTTGTGACTTTGGTAACCAGTGAGAGGGGGGATAAAACTTTAGCTTTACAACCATTTAGGTTACTGAGGATGACTCCCCTGGGATAAAACTTACCTGTCCCTAAAAGGTGGGGATTTCCTCGTAAGATGGTAGTGTTAGGTTATCCTATAATTATGAAAATTTTCTCTACTTGTATTGGGATTTGGACAACTAAAAATTGCGCAATAACAGACACCAACTCACGTTTTCTAGGAATTTTGTTGTCTCTCGATTCTCGTTACAATTATTTATGGTACACCCCAAAATGGATAGACAGAGTCACCATTTAACTCTCCTTCAGTTCCCCCATATATGTTTGATGTCATATCATTATCGCATCGGGTTTATTCATACATTGTGACAATTGCAACTTCCATTTCTATTTGAAGACCCATAATCTTGCCTGACTATCAATTCCTTCCAGAAAGAACAATTTTCACATTACTCCCCACAGGTTCCAGGGTCCCTTCTAATATGAGAAATCCTCTATTGTTATCAATTCCCCCTTGAGATATGCACATTTATACATCACACATTCTCCAATTACATCATTATTCACTATATTCCCATACTTATGGGTCATAATGTTCATATATACGATGAAAGAACATATGTCCACTATTATAATTTTTGAAAAAATAACACTCACACTAAATGAAGTAGGAAAGAGAAGAAAAAATAAAAGTGGAATTAATCAATGAAAATCAAATATTATGCAAATATTTTACCTTAGAAACCCTGAACCAAGAAAACCAACATTCCTTGAGCATCTCCTACTCTCTAGTTGTCCTAGTCATTAACAGAATAAATATTCAGATGACTAACCTTGGTATACACCTAGGACACACTTGTCATCATACTCTTGGTTTACACAAGAACAACCCTACAACCAATTCGACTTACATATACATCACTAAGATACTATTAGCAACATCAATTTATTACAATTACAAAATGACATATTTATAGCATTTTCTACATGAAAAAACATAATTCATGACACCTAAAACTGTTAAGATATCTACACATGTGATTGGCTACGATCCCATGAATCTCAGGATTTTGTTATAGATAACTACTTGTAGGATTCCAATCATTCTCTAGTCAGCAACCACTCACCCTCTTGTCAACCTCTTATATGTTGACCTTTTGAATTTCTAGTCTATCACTTCGACCTTCGAATTTTTGATCGATCACTTTGACCTTCATATTAACAATCTACTCGGTTTATCCATTCAATCGAACATTCACTCAATCGATCCATCTCAACTAACCGGTCGATTGACTATTATTTCAATGAAAATAATATAACAACCCAACATTCTCCCACTTGTTGTCTTCTTTGTTGATATAAGAGAACCTGAACATTTGTTATCTGACCTAGGTAAACAATTCCCATTTGCTCTCTACACCAAGATAACTTCAAAACACTCAGAGACTTTTTCAGAGAGTCTACTATGTTTCCCAAAGTGTCTACCTTCTCTAGCAACACCTTCTTACTTTCCACGATGTGATTTGTAAATGGTAGTCCTATGGCTTGTCTGTCGCACCAACACAAACACTTATGTGGAATAAAAAAATTATAACCTTAGCTCTTTGGATTACTGAAAATTCTCAGCCAATCAAGCCATAAGTCGAGTCAGAAAGATGTGACAAGTCGGCTCGAAGGTAATGCATGTTAACCAAGTCAAATTGATCCAAGTCGAATTTACCTATGTAAATTTTATCCAAGTTGGGTTTATCCAAGGCGGTTCGACCGAGGGATGTGTTCTAGTAGAATTAGGAAGGAAACTTGACCAAAGGGGAAGTGAAGTCGAAGGGAATCCACCCATGGGAAAAAAAACAGATAAGAGTCATATTTGGCCCCCAATTGTGAAAGGAAAACTTGGGAAAGTTGAATTTAGTGACCAACAACACAAAGGAAATTATGCAGGCTGAATTTGATGACCAGTGGCATGTCAAAACGTTTAAAGAGTGAATTGGGAGACACAAAATGAATATAAAATATACAAGGGTGATTTTGGCAACCCACAATGAGTGAAAAATGTTGGGGAGTTGATTTTGACATTCAACGACAAAGAGAAAACATATGGGAGAAATTGTTGGCCGAAGAGTGGGAAAAAACATGTATATGGCCCATGGGAAGTTATAAACACCCTGACAATCACAAAATTATATATATATATATA
>JASDQU011402370.1:10028-43716 GCA_032191745.1 Picea mariana | reverse complement strand
AATTTTTGGGAAAAGGAAAACACACCAGCAAGTTGATAATGTGCCCCCACGATAATAAACTATGTGTGTGGGTGCTACATGCTGAAAATATACTTCAACAAATTATGCATAGAGCACTACAACTCATAGCAAAGATACCCAACAAAAAAATGAATTAACTCTCAGATATCATCATTTAAATGGGATTTTTATTATTCTCAGGATAAAATTACAAAGGGGTGAGCGATACACAAACTGTGTGTATTGTTACTCACTAACATTACAAAATTGCAAAGGAAAAGGCTCAGAGGCACCTTCACTTAGAGTGAGAAATCATATTAACTCCTTTTTCCACCCAACTTCAAGCATGCTTCCTTCTTTGAGATCTAATTTCTTCTAGTGTCATTTCCCATTGCTCCTTTCATCTCCCTATTGATCCTTCTTCACTACAACCTTCATTTTTTTTAATGGGATACCTTTGGAAGGAAAACCATCACAATGGTTCATTTCCACTTCCATTTTTTTCCAAAAGAACAAAATAAAAATAAAAATGACATGTTTACAAAATTTACAAAAGAGTAAGAAGATAAGTAGTTATTACAAATTTTTGGAGAGCATTCAATTCAGATCACACCTCCCCATTTGCAGGCTTTTGGTCCTAGAAAGCTTCAACTACTTCAATTTTTTTTTTCTCCTATCATCAAGCAAACTCTAACAAATATCAAAGAAAGGATGCCTCCGATGTAGGATGTAAGATAAGAAATGAGTAGGGGTTGCCTTTAGTGTAACCCTATTTTCCTTCTCATGGATATGGATGGAATTCATTGTTGCAGTATGTCCTTGGAAACCTATTTCTGCTTGTGATGCAAGTGCAAACAACTCCTCTTTCCTCTTGACCTTCACTCTCCAAGATTTCTTCTTGGTTGTTCGATTCTTGAATAAATTTCTGGGTGAATCCTCCAACATTTGGCCTCCCAATGTCTAGTAAATATTTAGTACTGGAAATAGTTCATGCATGGGCTGCTTGGCCTTCTAGAGTTTCAACAATCACTATCCTTATGGCCACTTTTCTTACAACAAAAAAAGACTATGCCATACCTCCTAGGTTTATGATGATGCTTGCTAGCATGGTTTCTTGGTCCCCCAGGAGTTGGACTAAATATGGATGGTAGAATAATTTCTTTTCTACCCTATTCCAAGCTTCTACAAGAATATTTGAGTGGCTTTCTACACATGTATTCTTTTCCAATTCCTATTTCCTTGATAAAAGTGGTTTGATTTGCACTTGTGTTGGCTTCTTTTCCATTGAGTCCTAGGCCTTCATGCTTGGTCCTCTGTTGAGATACAATGGGAATCAAAATCCCTTATCCTTCCTTGCCTAGCCCTATCCCATTATAGCCCATTTTCCTTATGAGCTTGGAACCAATGCCTCTATTGTGCTTCTCAAATTCACCAAGGGTATTGGAAGGTGAGTTTACCATGTTTTCCTCTATCATGGTACTATCTTCAGCTGTGGCAATGACAGGGGCTTTCTTAGTCTCTTGGACAACTACTTCCATATTCATCAAGGCCTCTTCCTTTAATGCCAATTGATGGTATAGGTGAGCAGTGACCTCGGTGAACCTATCCTCTTGCCAATTATCCATATCAATTAATTTCTCCCCCAACTACAAGAGTTATAATATACTCTTTTCTAATTCTTCCCTCATGGCGGTGAAGGAGTCATGGCGATTGGAAAGCTCTTTCTCCATATCATATTCTCTATGTCTCCAATATAAACTTTCTTCTTGGATATTCCTATTAAAGTCTCTCAACTCTTCCAAATTCTATCTATTCAAATATTTTTGCATGACAACTTCTTCAATGTCTTTGGAAAACTTGCTATGATACCATATTATCCATAAAAAATATTCCTATGCCCTGTCCCTCTCAGCGACACAAATACTTTTTCATAATAAAACAATTATAACCTTAGCTCTTTGGATTACAAGAAATTCTCGACCAATCAAGCCACAAGTCCATTCAGAAACAAATGAGTCGGAAAGATATGACAAGTCAGGTCGGAGGTAATGCAAGTCGACTAAGTCGAATTTATCCAAGTCAAATTTACCCACTTCAATTTTATCCAAGGTGAGTCAACCAAGGGATGTAATCTAGTCAAATGAGGAAGGAAACTCGACCAAAGGGGAGGTCAAGTCGAAGTGAATTGGCCCATGGGAAAAAAAATAGATAAGAGTCAGATTTGACACCCAAATGTGAATGGAAAACTTGGGAAAGTCGAATTTAGTGAACAACAACTGAAAGGAAATTATGCAGGGAGAATTTCATGACTAGTGGCATGTAAAAACATTTAAAGAGTGATTTTGGCGACCCATAATGAATAGAAAACATCCAACAGTGACGTTGGAAACCCATATTGAGTCAAAATGTTGGGAAGACAATTTCGTCATTCAACGACAAAGAAAAAATGTATCGACGTCGAAAGTGTTGGTCAACAAGTGGGAAAAAAATGTGTATATGGTCCGTGGGAAGCTAATAAACAACCTGACAATCACTTACTTCAATATGTATATCATCCATGATTTATGGGAAAAGGAAAACGCCCCAACAAGTCAATAATGTGCCTATACGATAATAAACTATGTGTGTGGGTTCTACATGTTGAAAATTTACTTCAACAAAGTATGCATAGAACACTGCAACTCATAACAAAGATACCCAAGAACAAAATGCATTAACTCTTAGATATCATCATTTAAAACGGATTTTTATTATGCTCGGGAGAAAATTACAAAGGGGTGAGTGATACATAGACTGTGTATTGTTACTCACTTACATTACAAAATTTCAGAGGCCAAGGCTCAAAGACACCTTCGCTTAGAGTGAATAGGCACAATAACTCCTTCATCCACCCAACTTCAAGCAGGATTCCTTCTTCGAGCTCTAATATTTGCTACTATCATTCTCCATTTTTCCTTGCATCTCCCAATTGATCCTTCTTCACTACAACCTTCATTTTTTTAATGGGATTCTTTTGGAAGGTCAACCATCACAATAGTTCGTTTCCAATTCCAATTTTTTCCAAAAAGACAAAATAAAAATAAAAATGACATGTTTACAAAATTTACAAAAGAGTAAGAAGCTAAGTGTTTATTACAAATTTTTAGAGAGGATCCAATTCATATCACCATGTCTCTCATGACATGGTATTGTACATCAATATGATTTGTCCTGGAATGGTAAGATGGGTTCTTTTCCAGAAATATTACGCTCTGACTGCCAAAATTTATCCTCATGGATATATGCTCAAACCTAATCCTTGAACATAGTCTATGAAACCATACAACTTATTTGTTTGCATGAGTGGTTGCCATGTATTCATGTTCTATTTTCAACAAGGATATAACCACCCATCTCTTACTCGTCCAACTGATTTCTCCACCAAACATATTGAACACATATCCACTAGTCGACCTTCATTGATCCATATCTTCAACCTAGTCGGTGTCGAAAAAGCCATGTACATTTACTTCCCTGTCAGTTTTAGTATTCCCTTGGTAATAGATTGTATATTTTATTGTTCCATGCAGTTGCTTGAACAATCTCTTGAAATAAGTCCAATACTCTTTCCCAAGTGTTGACATGTATCTGTTGAATACTCCCACTACATGAAAAATTATTTTTTGAGTGCAAACAATTGCATACATCATAGTACAACCAACAATAGCATAGAGAACACATGCCATGTCCTCTATTTCTTCCTGTGTGTTTGGACATTGTTCATCAATTAGTTTTTCTCCCACGGAAATTGATACCTTGATCAGTTTGCAATCTTTCTTGTTGAAACACTTCAATACTATTTCAATGCACTTTATATGATTTAACAAAATATTTGTAACTACCCAATCTCTCTTTATCTCCACTCCCAGAATGAGTTTCAATACACAAAGATCCTTCATTTCCAACTTGGAGGACAATTGCATCTTCACCTCCTTTATTGCATCCATGTTGTTCCGAACCATCAACATGTCATCAAAATACAAAGATACATATATGAAACACCTTCCTTCATCCTTGGAATATACACAATGATCATCCTTGCTTCTCACAAGTCCCAAACTAAGGATGTACATGTCAAAATTTTGATACCAAATCCTTGGTGATTGCTTTAGACCATAAAGGGATGCTTTGAACTTGCACACTATCTCTTTCTTTCCCTTTACTAGAAATCCTTCATGATGTTTCATATATATTACTTCTTCTAAGTCCCCATGCAGGAAGGTTGTCTTCACATCCATTTTCTCTATCTCAATATCAAATGCCACATCTAGAGACTTTATTACTCTAATGGAAGTTAATTTTGCAACAGGAGAGAAAATAACACCAAATTTGACTCCCTAGACTTGGGAATACTCTTTCTCTACTAGTTGAATCATGACTTGACCTAGTGCGTTCAAATTTTTATTGATGTTTCATTCTTGTGCAAGGATTCGATTTCTTTGACCATGGATACCTTTCAAAGTTCTCCCGGTATCGAGTCGACTTCCTAACTGACCAACTTGGGATCATTTTCAGTATCAGATAATAAAAATGTAGAATGGAAATCAAGTAGAGTATACCTTTAAACTAGTTTCCTTACTCGTTCATACCTCCTTACAACTGGAGTCGTTTGTTCCACCTCTTCATCTAATTCAATTGACTCATCTGAATCACGTTCTTCGTTGCTTAGATCAAACACCATATTCTATGGTTCTTTTTTCCATTTTATCCTCTTTAGTCCTGGAAGTTCCTCTTGCTTCCCTGGAGACCACATCTCGACTATAAACAATTTTCCTCAACAATGGATCCCATAACTTATATCCTTTCATTCCATCGTTGTAGTTGATGAAAATACACTTGATTGCATTATTGTCCATTGCATTCCTCTTTTCCTTGGGAATATGCACAGATGTATCACAATCAAGTACTCTAAGACGTGAAAGTGAAGGCTTCTTACCAAACCATACCTCATGTGGAGTCGATTCGACTAGCGCTGATGAAGGAGACCTATTTACCAAATATTTTGTAGTGTCGACTTTTGGCTAGAATTCTTGTGTGATACCAACACCACTAAGCATACTCTTTTCCTTTTCTATCAACGTCTTGTTAATTCTTTCAACAACTCCATATCTTTTTGGAGTATATAATGTGGTATTATGGTATGTTATGCCATGCTTCTAGCAGAACTGCTCAAAATCCTTTTCATAAAAATCACCTCCATTGTTAGTTATCAACACCTTGATCTTCATATCTCTCTAGCTTTCCAAAATATATTTAAAGTCTTTGAACTTCTCAAAAACCTTTGATTTATTCCTCATGAAATATAGCCATGTATTCCTGGAAAACATATCTATGAAGAAAACATAATACATAAATACTCCTAGCGAAGGGATTGGCATAGATCCAAACATGTCACAATGTATTAATTCCATAATCCCCTTTTCCTTTGGATATTTATATGGGAATCTAACATGATTTTTTTCCATATATGAAATGTTCAAAAACTCATATTCCAAATTACAATTAGGAAAACCTTTGACCATAAATTTTTTTGTGTATATTGTAAAGTCTTTTTTTGCCAATATGTCCCATCCTATGGTGCCATAACATGGTCAAGCAAACTTGATGATGAAAATTTGAGTCAGTTCGAATCGATTGAGTCAAGTTGAGTTGAGTTGCAGTAGATCCGACTTCAAAAACAACAATGATGTTTCATCTATTTGAGTCAACATTCTCTAACATCTTGTATATGGTTCCAATCCAAAATCCTTTCATTAATACCATCGTTCCCTTAACCATTTTTCACGTCTCATTTTGAAATAAAGTGTGCAGACATGCATCACTCATTTTACTGAAATATATCATATTTCATGACAAACCCAAAATATGTAGCATACTTGGAAGGGTTATAAACCTCCCATCCTACAACATGATTCAAACTCTTCCTCATCCATCAATTTCGGTTGTCAAGTCATCCCCCAAGAACAAATATCCTCCTTCATATATCTCATATTCATAGAACCATTCTCTGTAAGTTTTCGTATGAAAATGTCCACCTGATTCAATCAACCAAACATCATGATCTAACTATGTATCTGTTGATGCCAGATACACATAGCCTCCTTTATTAGGAGTAGTATTTCTCTGAGTCGATTTTTTCTCGTTGGATCGTGGATTGGTTTATGTTACTTTCAAATAGTCTCTCTTGTAATGCCTAGATTTCGAATATTTCCATCATCTTCTTATTGATTGAACTAATGATTTAGATATACTCTTTGACTTAGACTTTCTACGAAAGAATTTTCCTTTATCTATGTCGACCAGTCGATGTCTAACCATAAAGGAATCCTTGGTCGTTCCTTCCATGTTCTTCCATTTCATTTATTTTGAGAACGGAGATGTAACCATGTATTCAATAATTAATGTGGTCAAATTACTCCCAATAGCCATGACTAAGTTACCCCATGAGTTTGGAAAAGAACAAAACAAACTTATACATTTCTCCTCCTCGGTGATTTTAATATCCACAAAAAATAACCGACGTATTACAGTATTAAATTTGTTCAAGTGCCCTGTTACCAAGATCCTATCACTCATCCTTAGAAGATACAATTTCTTACAAAGAAAAGGCTTGTTTACTAGAGGCATTGAATGATAGAATCTTCCGAACTTGTCCCATAGTTCCTTTGTTGTGTCTTTTCCTAAGACCTTCAACAATACTAAATCTGCAAGACAAATTCAAATCATACTCCTTTCCCTCCTCTTGTGTTTCTCCCATTCTTCCTTCGACATACCCATTAGAATTGTTTTAAGACTCACAACTACCCATTTTTCTCGATCTACAAGGAGATGTTTCATTTTAAGCTTCCAAAGCTCAAATTTTTTTCCATTAAATTTTCGATCTGTATCCTCACACTACTTTCCATTCTTTTAAGAACAAATTAAAGATTACTACCTTATAACTCGCACTGGACCTAGGTTTAGATCAAATCCAAGATCTTCTTAACCTTTCTATGATACAATTGTAGAGAGAAACAAACGAATTCGCATACCACTTGTAGAGGAAATAACACTCACACTAAACCAAATAGGAAAGAGAAGACAAAATTAAAAAAAAATTAATCAATGACAATCACACAGTACGTAGAGATTTTACCCAGGAAACCTTTAACCTAGAAGACAAACATTCATTGAGCATCTCATGCTCTCATTCATATAATAAAGAGTTACATGACTAACCTTTGTCTACACCTAAGACACAATAATTATCATAATCTCTTTCTTTAAACAAGAACAACCCTACAATGAATTCGAATTACATATACATGACAAACCTACTATTAGCAACATCAACAAATTATAATTAAAACATGTCGCATTTATAGGCTTTATTGTATGCAAAATATTAATTCATGGAACCCAAAAATAGTTACACATCCACACAGATGATTGGATGCAATCCTATGAATCTTGGGATTCCATTACAATTGACTACCAATTGGTTACTAGTTCATTACCCAATGACATCTAGTCGGTCTCCAGTCGGCTGCCACTCAAGCTCCTATCATTTGACCTTTCGAATTTCTAGTCGATCTCTTTGACCTTCGACTTTCTAGTCGATCACTTCGACCTTAGACTTGACCATTGACTTGACTTATCTTCTTAGTCAAACATTCACCCAATTGATCCACCTCAACTAGTTAGTCGGTTGATTGTTCTTTCACTGTAAAGAATATAACAACCCAACAATAATGTATTTTAATAATTTCGCAAGCATGGGAATGCTCGCTTCGTTTCTATAAGAGATCATTTTCATAGTTATTTTTGGTTATCTTTAGGTGGGATTCATCACTTCTCCATGATTCATCACTTGTCCTTTCTTCTTGGTTAAATATCTCTCTTTCTCTCTCTCTAAGTAGTCTTTATATGTTTCAAGCATGTGGGACAAAAAATGATGATGCATTTCATCTATTTGGTAGCTTCTAACCTCACACGTGAGGAGGAAACTATTATCACCTTAATTTCCCTCACAAGAGACTTTTAGGTGTTTGTCTAAGACATCATCAGTTGGCAAAAATACAACATAATAAGGCCAACTCAGGGGTACTTTGCATCACAACAAAAGGGCATGGAAAAAAATTACAAAATGGGTTTTCATACACTTGCGTAGCCTTCCTTCATCGACATTCATCCAACTTGCATGACATTTCATTTGAAAGACATGCAAGTCTACTCACATGCATGAGTGTGACTTATTCGAGATAGTTAGGGATGAAGACCTAGCTCAAGTACCTCTAGGTTGATGTACAGACAAAACTTTATCTCCCATCTCATTTGTGAAGAGTATGTTGGCCTTCCAAGGTCCCTATCAAGAATTGGAATCTCCATTTTGAATGAAGATCTTTCACATTGGAACTAGTTATTCATGGAGTTTAGAATTTCTCTATAAATGAAAGTCATGGAGCAACATTTGTAGAAGAGAAGAATTGCAAGGTTATTCTATAGGAATGAGATTCAATATTGTATATCTTTATCTCTCATCTCTATTGTTCATCACCCTAATGCTTGTTTAAGTTATTTCCTCAAAGAACAAAGAATTCTCCATTCACCATTTGTTAGAAAAGGATTTCATGAACCAAAATGACCCATCCCCAGGAGAGTGATGGATTTCATTTGCATCCAACCATTCTCCATAAGTGTTGTTACTCATTTTCATGCCTTTCCATTAGATTAATATATGAGTATGGTTCTTTCCCACCATATTTTTATTTTTGTTTGAATGGTATAATAGTAGTTTAGTTTGCCTTTTATAAAATGGACTTTTTTTTTAACCTTTTATAAAAAATTGTTGGCCTTAGTTTAGTTTGTAAAGAAAAATGGTTGTATATTTAAATGAATAAATAAATTGAATTCCCTATAAAGCTCGAAAATACTTGGATTATACACAATTTGCAGCTCCAAAAATTTCTAACTGAATTTAAAAAAAAAATAATCATCAGAAAATATGGTCGAAATCAATCTGATCGAGAAGCTGTGAAGTACGCGTGCACAGCGGGTCCGAACGGTTTTGTTTTATTTGTGTCCACGTGACTTCCGTGACATTCTCTTCGTAGACAAAAAATCCCATCACAGGGCGATTCCGGGAGACAAGAGGACGTGGATGGCTTTTATCGTAAGCAACCCGTGCTTATAAATATATTATTTTTCATTGCATTCATTCAATGCATTTCATCCATCCTCCCTCCCAAAATAGAAAATATTGCAATTGCAATTGCAATTATTATCCTCCTCGTCAATCACACAGAGTAAGTTAGTATCAATCACTTGATAAAAGCAATGGATGCCAGGGCTGCTGCTGCCATGGCCAAAGCTAGCGGGGCTGTCCACAGAGCAGCAAGTCTGTGCGGGTTATTGCCTCTTCACACAAAGTTGGGAAGAACAGTTCGTAATACCCAAATTCAGTACGGGATCATCTTGAGAAGAGCTGCTGTTAAAGCCGCGAGCTGTAGCGACAACCAATTTGGCTCAGGTACTTTGATTTTATCATCATCTGCAGCTTTCTATTTTTCATAATAAATATCTAAGTAAGCAGTGTTTTATATTTAGCTGTTTGTGGGTATGAAATCCAGACTCTATTTTTGAAAGGAAGTAGAGATGTGGAACATGGTTTTTACACTAATCTATAACAAAATAATATGCATAAAAAGTTTAAAATAGCATAGTTATAATAAATAAAAGAAGTAACAAATTATTAACAATGCTAATCTACCAGAAAAGAATGGGTAGAAAGTTTTTAAAACAGAATAGTTGAAGTAAGTGAAATAAACAACAAACCATTAACAACACTATATCATAAGAAACCATTTACATAGAAAACCCATAAGCACACTAGATTTATTATTCAGTATTTAAATGTTTACAACACAGTTTATATGATCTCAACAAAAGTGTTCAGCAGTAGTGAAGAAATTTTGACAACATAACAGGAAGATAAAACTTACACTCTATTTCCATGTGACCAGCCCTAAAACTGAATAAATAGACATAATAAAAACCAAAACCATTTATAGTTTTTCATTTGTACATACATACTGAAAACCACTGTTCAGCAGTTAATCCAGGCCACTGCTTTGCATTTATTCCTTGCTCCACTATAACACTACAATGCGTATACATACCTATACCAACATATCTTCATATTTATTTTCAAAAATAGTACCGGTGTAGGTGATCCAACATGATAGTGTTGAGAAAACGGATGCAGGAGCTGAGAATGCAAGAAACAAATTACGCTCCTCAGCAGCACTGGATGAAGTGGGAGAAGGAGAGGTCCGCTACATATAATTCAGATATTTGTGAATTCGTCGGATGGTTGCAGAACATCTTGATTAACACCAGACCCGGCATTGCCATCGCTGCTTTAGCTCTGATATCGTTGAGCCTCCTTGTATTTTTATGCTTCTCCTCTTTCAAGTCTCAGCTCTTCGGATCGCATTGGCTATGGAGTTTCTGACCAAATTATTACATCTGTATGGATGCAAATGAGCTTCTTCACATACCATATACAAATGCCAACATATACTTCATATTGGTATATGTGTACATCAGCCAATAAGGTCAATACTTCATATTGGTATATGTGTACATCAGCCAGCCACAACAGTTTTTAATAAGGATACCTATCTACTATGGAAGTTACCCGAATACCAACAAACTCCTGATAAGGGTACCTTTAAAAACCCCTCTATTCTGTTGGCCAGGGATCCAGGGCCATAGTTTATCTTTCAAAAGTTAAAATAATCTAGAAAATATAAATTATAAAATTTAGACCAATAAAACAATGCAAGCATCATTATTCATAAAATTACGATATCTGTCATACAAGGAAGATAATTGTATTATAAACGAGATTCATTATGGATTGGAATTCTAATTCTGAATTTATAAAAGGATACAATGGATCTAAGGTCGTATTTTTTAATCTCATGTAAACTTTTTGGATGGATGACTTACAGTGGCTGCATACTACTGTACAATATCTGGATTCTGAATTTATAAACAGTATCTTGATTATGAATTTATAAAAAGATTGAACGATTAAATTAAATTGACGATGGATGCAAGAGAGTATTTTTTTTTCAAACTGATGGCTTATAATGTCTAAATACCATTATAAATTATATGCACAATCATACAATAATTATTAATTTCTTTTATTTATATTTAAGTTTTTTTTTTTTTATTTGAAATAAATTCAAAACACAATGTTTTCTACTTTTTTATTAGGTGAATATAGAGTTTTTCTCCATCTTCACCTAAAGATTTGTTGATAAAGATGTATTTTGTTAAAAAAATAGAACATAAAAATGAAGGGATTTAAAAAATTATAAAGTTGAAATATAGAAATGGTGTATTCACAATTTGTAATTTAAAAAATTAAATAAAATGGTTTGTTTGGAAATGAAAAAATAATTAAATTAAATTTAAAAACAATTTTGAAACAATATTCTTAAATATACAATATATTTCAATTTTAATAAAAAAAAATTAAAAATTTAATAATATAAAATATTTTTGATTATACTATTGAACTTTATATATATATTATTTATATAAATCATAATGATAATTTTATATTAAAGTTATTAATATAAATAAATAATATTTGTTTTTTATTTGAAAAACTAATCTTATTAAAAGTTTAAAATTAAATTTTAGTATTTAGTTATTCGATTTTATCTGTATTTTAAAAAATTAAATAAAATGGTTTGTTTGGAAATGAAAAAATAATTAAATTAAATTTAAAAACAATTTTGAAACAATATTCTTAAATATACAATATACTTCAATTTTAATAAAAAAAAATTAAAAATTTAATAATATAAAATATTTTTAATTATACTATTGAACTTTTTATATATATTATTTATATAAATCATAATGATGATTTTATATTAAAGTTATTAATATAAATAAATAATATTTATTTTTTATTTGAAAAATAATCTTATTAAAAGTTTAAATTTAAATTTTACTATTTAGTTATTCGATTTTATCTGTATTGTATTTTATATAGATCATAATAATAATTTTATAATAAATATATTTATAATTTAAATAAAATAGTTTGTAATGGCACCTGTATTGCTTCACTTCGAAAAGATATACACAGAATATAGATAACGACAATTGTGTTGTGCCTTCTCGTTGTCTTCGCCACTTACAATGGGCAGCTGCATCATCTTAGAAAGAGAAACAAGAAGACAAGGATTTTGCAAATGTCGTCTTTCGAACTTTGGTGGATTTTTGCGCAAATGAGTAATATTATGATCTGACAAACTCTCAACTTGTTTGTCTCTTCAATATTAAGTTCTTCTGAACAATCATAATCACTAAAACTATGATAGTATCAGCAACAATGCTTTTAAGACTGCTGCAATCGGAAAAATATGGCAGTCTTATCAATTATCGAAGCATTTTCTATGAAAGGGAAGCCTGGAGATTGTATATGATCTCTTTGATATCCGATTCACGCTTGAAATCAAATTTAGCAAGTTGGCAAGCAGAACGTCTTGGCCATCATATGAGAGTAGTCGTTGCAAACACATTTACACTCTGTATAACTGAAATGAAATCCAGAGATAATGAAGCTTTAACAGCTAGTTTTGTATCAGATTATTCAACCTTCATCGTTAACCATGAAGGGCTTGTTGCAGTCATCCAGTGCAGGAGGGACATACGGAGGATCAAGGGGACTCCAATTTCATATAGAGACAATTTTAAAACTACCACCTCATTATATATATATATATATATATATATATATATATATAATTTCACTACCAATAAGATAATGAAATGGTATATGATACTTTTTTATTTGTGGAAAAAGGGATCCTTCCCTCTCGAGATCGCTAAAGTCTACAGAGATATACATACCCTATGAAACTGTGACATGTAAGGAGGAAACACATGTTCTTAACCGTTAGGATTTTCTTAGCACAGACAAAATCTTCATCTCTAACAAAGATTCCATCCATAGGAAAGCATCCAATCAAACTACTAACATGGTGGATTGTGAATCGTTGGATCAACCAAAGAAGTTTAATCCCGATGCTTCCCCTGAACGTTGAGTTGGCATGCATATCCCAAGGGTAAACACAATCATCTTGATCGTTCGAGACGATTATGTCCCTCAAAAGTTTGTCCAAAGCACATGAAATATTTTTCACGGTTCATTCCATGCATGGAGGATTTTCGCAGCGGGTAGAGAAGGATTGCAATGGTTTTGTGAAGTCTATGGTAGTGCCAAATGTTTGGCAGTGGAAGCATAAACACAACAAGATTTAATGGAAAATAAAAACAACATCAATCACACACACAGAACACAACGATTTACGTAGTAAAAATATTTAGAGGGAAAAATCCACGGGGCAATGATAATCGATATTCTTATTCTTCAAGGAAAAATTACAAGACCCAAACACAAACTTACAACCATCAGTCTCAATCATCCGACACACTTGCCTCTACGAGATTACATAGATATATAGCATCTCTCAAACAATTAGATAAAACGGATCACATAAATGTGTGTATATCCATATTCTATTTTTACCTGATTTGTTTCAACTTGTTATCCCCATTTTGTGGGATAACTAAGGAGATGATGTCTCGAGGCCCTCAAGTTCCATACATGGAGGACCGAGAGATAGCTTGACCAACAATGTCCACTTGCACAGATGGAGACCCATATCACCACCACAGCTCGAGGTTGATCATTATGATATCCACCACATCAGTGGGCCTCCAGAAGACATTGGGTTTTTCTACATGAGGTACAACTTAGGTATTATAGTGAGTGTCATTTCAATATTTGAGGCATTTCAATTTGTTACATCTATTACTACTTTTGGTTATGTGACATTTTCTTGGCCATTATGTTGTTTTCCCTATTTCACCTTGCTAGTTGACATTGCGCCTTAGTAAGTGGGCCACCCTTAGGGATAGGTATTCTATTGGGAGGTCCTTTGGACAATTCATTGTGTTATTCCCGACCATACTTTTCATTTTCCACACTTCATCCCCTCATCTGCTCGCCTTTTGGGTTTTTCGGGTGTATTGACCCAAGAAGGGGTTATCCCTCACTTCATGGGAAGAAGGGAATGAAGGCCCAAAGGCTTGTGGTTGGAAAAAAGATAAAATCCTGATGATGAAACTTCTAGATGCTCACCCAAAGAGGTCTTCAGAGAAATGAAAATATTCTCCTAAAAAATCAAAGACATGCAAAAGCAAATTAACATTATATAAATGTCCCCACTTGTTGAGGTGTGTACACTCATGCAGTGTCCCTTTCTTTCCTTGCATATGGCACTATGTGTACCTCTAGCTTCAAGTGGCCTTATTATACTACCCCCCAAGCTAATCGATTCACCAATAGGGAGTACCTAATGTTTTGGACTATGAATCAATTAATGACAATGAATGGACTTGGAAAAATGATGCATTGAAAACGAAGGTGTAACACGCCCTGTACAAAGGCACCCATAAGTGGGACACTACAACCTCTTGTATGTCATGAACCCCATGCCAAAAAGTCTTATGCTCATCCATAACGGATCATTCACATGACTTAGAATGAGGTCCCCTTGGGAAACACCCCTAAGCTTGAGGGACGATTCACCCAATAGGTCATTTTGTCAACCCTCCCATACTCAAACTTGGTAAATTGCATAGGTTCTTTGAGTATCAGTTTATTTTGATGAGGTGGTTTGGATGTACCTTCTTAGATGGCTCTTTTATTTCTTTTATTTACTCATCACGATGCTTTGAATAGAGATCCTTGGAGGGAATATCCATTTGTCTTTGCAGGACCCAGCTGGTGGACAATTTCGGGGGAATAACCTAGCTTGGGCTTCCATGGGGCTTGAAGCCCACAAGTTGGATACCAAGTCCCACATCCCAAATGAAGAATACTTTCCTTTGGAGGCCTATAATACACCTTGGATGACCTCACCATGCCATCAAAAGTCAAACGACTTGCTTTGGAGGCCAAAAATGTCACCTTAAGGGGTTTGACGTCATGCTTGAGGGGGTTTTGAGTGGTGATGAGGACACATGGAACATTTTTAAGGAAGGAGGATTTGGACCATGAGGAAAAGGAAAGGATTGAGGACATATAGACTTTGGAGGCCTAGCGCACCCATCTCCAAGCCCAACAACTTAGACTAAGTGCCAAAATGTGGCCTCAAAAGAGGTTGACATCATCTTTTTAGGGTTTTCCTTATGCAATTTCAAATTTTGATTGAACTAAAAATATTATCTTTGTAAAGGGGTAAGATAAGTGTTGTTGACCCCTTTTATTATGTTTTACGCTAACTTATGTGGACAAACTAGGATTAAGACATTTTGTATAAATAGAGATCATTGAATCTCATTTGATATCATAACTCTCCCATTATGAGAAGTACTTGGCTAAAATTTTCTCTATGCTTGAGGATTATTAGTGTTTATCTCTTGTGCAATTGTTTTTTAGTGTTACCTCTTGGTGATTGGATGAGCTAAGGTGGTGCACACCTCTTGGAGGCTTGCTTTCTTGCTATTGGATGACAATTTTCTTGGTGAACTAGGGATTGATCTCTCTCTTTCTTGGAATTGGTAAGGAAAAATATGCATTTGTTAGTTATTTCATGCTCTTTCTTGGTTATTGTTGGTTGAAACCCTAGGAGGAGTATGAATCTTCATTTAATTCACCAAGTCTACAAGTCATTTTTCAAGGGTTGTTAGGAGGAATATGAGTGTGTATACCCTCCTTGATTTTACCCTAGTTTGATTAGCATACCCTAGGGAATAAGAGTATTTACACCCCTAGGGATCTTGTTGATCCAACTTGTGTTTAAAGACTCCATTCACCCAAATATTAAAGGCATTAATATGATTTTTGCATTGGATATAAAAAATACTTTCCTTGGTAAACGTGAACAATCATTCTCTTGATATGGTCTAATTTGGATTCAATTATATGTTTTATATTCTTGGTTGAGCCATTATGGCATCTCAATTTTCTAAGTATTTCTTTCTTTTGTTATAACATTTCATCTACATCCATTAGGGCTGCATAAATCCTCATACATTTTCAATCATAACTCAGTACTCCACCGTTGAAAGTTGCTAAAAGTTTGACACATTAATATACTAAGGATAACACATTTTTTGGGTGGAATGTTGGCAAGTTTTTACGGTTGATTTATGTGTTGTAATAAATTGTTTGTTACATCCATAAGCCTGATAATTATTTCTTCATAACTTGTTTACAAGAGCATTACATTGTTGCTAAAGTTTTATGCTATCTTCTTGAGCTGAACTAGTCATTTTTCTAGCTTGTCTCTTGTACTTTTCACTAACCTTTGAGCAAATTTATTTTGCAGCTGTCATTATATTTTGTTGTTGATATACATCATTGTTTAATGCTGCAATTAGGGAAAACGAGTTTAACTTTCTTTTCCACCTAACATTATATGCATATACTTGGTTTGTTCTTGTGTCTTGGGAAGGTACATCACTCTTTACAAGTACTGTTATCTCTTGGAAACTTTTGGCTACCACCAAGATTCTTTCTCAATCCTTCCATGTTTAGTATCTTTACCTATAGGGCCTACATTTCCATTATTCCACTTTTCGTCTCATTTCCCCCTAGGGTTACCCAGGATCCCCCCCTTGAGGTGATTCTTTCATCTCCAAATTGACGGGAATACTTGCCTGAGGTTACAGTGGGTAAGTGTTCTCTAAGTTTTCGCCATTTGGTGGTTGGGTCGGGATTTTCACAACCTATAACTTGTGTGACAAAACAATTGAAGAAAGAATAATAGGAGCAACGAAATCTGCCCATATCCAAAACTGTGGGAAATTGGTTGGCACCATTTCAACAATCTCCACGTTGACAATAATTTACCTAAATATCATGCCCAAATTTATTCATCACCTTTCCTACAAGCCAAGAGAAGCCAAACAACATCGCAAATTCTCTGAAAATACTGGTTTTGTGAACATGTCTGCACAGTTCTCTTGAGTATGAACCTTTTCAAGAGCCACTCTGTCTTCATCAATAACATGTCTTACAAAATGGTATTTAATAGAAATATTTTTTCTCTTATTGTGATAAGATGGATTTCTAGCAAAATGAATAACACTTTGACTATCACAAAATACTTTAACCTTGTCCTACATCCTTCCAAATCACCCAACAAACCTTTTAACGAAATTGCCTCCTTGCAAGCATGTGAGGTAGTTATATATTCTTCTTTCGTAGTGGATAAAGCAACAATGTTTTGAATCTTTGACATCCAACTAACATGTCCTATTACAAGAGTAAATACATATCCTGAAGTGGATCTTCTTTTGTCCAAGTCACCTAGAAAATCTGAATGGACATAATCACAAACTAAATCACTGCAACCATTATAAGTGATACAATAATTACTTGTGCCCCTAAGATACCAACGCACCCATTTCACTATTTCCTAATGTTGTTTACTTGGGTTTTGGGGGATCAATAAAATATTTCAGCTATCATTGAGAAGATCGATCCCAAAACACCTTCATTTAGGCCCTCAAAATGGCCTCGGAAGTTAAAAACTGCTAAAAATAGTAAATTGCCAAAATTGCCAGAAAACTGTTTTGAGTGAGTTGGAAAAGGTGAGTGGCCACCGATATCCACCTCGATCAATCCTCCCTCCTTAGTAAGCAATGGTATCCATTGCGATGAATTCCCAAGGGAGAGGGAAAATAGTTTGTTGAATCTGCATCTTGATGAGTTGCTTGCCTTGTTGGAGAAGTTGCACTGCTTAAATTTTTGAAGGTTTTTAGGAACCTATGGATGGAAGGGTTGGGCCTTTTTAACCAAATTGGCTACATGAGATTTCTGTGTGGAGAAGGAATCTTTGTTCTTTGTTGCAGTCTTGTCGACCTTCATTTGTTGGATAGAAGGTGCCCGGGCCAATGTTGTAGTGGTTGTAGTATCATTATGTTCACCTTTTGAACAAATTGTGAAGAAGCTAAATTTTGTAGTATGAGATACTACCTTCTGACACTGTTTAGGTGGGACAGTAGTCAAAACCACCTCTGGTATCTTATAGATATGCCCTCCCAGTGTAACAATGACACTATGGGGTCAAGACTCATAGATAACATGGAGCTTCCACATATATGGTTGGCCCAAAAGAACATCACAGACATCCAGCGAGGCAACATCACATAATACCTCATCCTTGAAGGGTTGGATGACGTATGATAATCAAAACTACTAGATGACACGAAGATCTCGTCCCTGACGAAGCCACCCAATGTTGTATGGTTGTGGGTGTAGTGTTGTCGACAATCCCAACTGTTTGACGACCTCTTTTGAGATGAGGTTCTTCTAGCTTCTGCCATCAACAATAAAATGCAACGGAGTCGCCTTCACCCACATCTGTGAATTAAAAAGGAACTCCCCCTCTTCAGGATCTGTTGGTTCTTCTAGTTAAATTATTGTGGTCACGACAATAGAAGTGGGGTCTACGTCGATGATCTGTCTTCTATCAGTATTTTCTTAATCAGATTCAAAATCAGGGTTCGGCTCCTTGTCTTTGATTTCGTCCACTAATGATTGTTTTGAGTGACAATCATCGGTTTTGTGCCAGGGGCTTTCGTGGAAATCACACCATTTTTCGGTGTCCTTCTTCATCTTCCTGTGACCCTTCTTTTCCTATGGCTTGGACTGGTTTTTGGGAGATTGTTTGTTAGGTCCATCTTTATCATACTTTGGTTGTTGTAGATTTGCAGACCTGAACTCCCGTTTGTTCTGGTGCTTAAATTTTTTCTTTATTTTAACAACATGTCGATAAGAAGCACCGAGTGATGAGATATCTAGAAAATCTATTTCAATTTGGATGCATCTGTGTAGAGCCCCACGGTATTTCAAAACCAAATGTCGTTCAGAGTCTTTGATACCCAGCTTGGTGTGCAAGGTATGGAAGGTATTGGTGAACTGTGGAACTGCTTGGCCCCTCTCTTGCTGTACTATTTTCCATCCCATATAATGGTCCTCATAGTTTCCAATAGGGTAATACTGTTACTTTACCATGTCCACAAACAAATCCCAAGGGGGATCGATCCAATATGTTATAGAATCTTCTGTGGAAATTTTCCCCCAGTAATTTTCCCACCAGTGTTTGGCATGGGGGGGGGAGATTTAAGGAGTGTGAAGGTGATCTTTCCCTATCAAAAAAATGGTGAACAAAGAAATAACCTTCTAGCTTATTTAACCATTTGTCTAGGGCATCTGCATCTATTTAACCTTCAAATACAAGAATATCAAAATTAACATGTACCTTGAAAGGAGAGGTGCTTCCAAAGTGGTTGTTTGATGAATATGCACCTGTTTCTATCAGCAGGTGTTGAAGGATGTGGGAAAAATTCTCCATCATTTCGTCCCTCTGTCGCGTGAGAGCTTGCTCAAGCAACATATTGATAGAATCGTCTACTCCATCGTTTTTCTTTTCTTATGCCATGGAGGGTTTCTTGGGCGTGTGAGAGTGATTGTCTTCAAGAGAGATAAGCTCGAGACCCAACTTGATATACTCAAACCTCATCAGAGACATGCACTGAAAAAAAATGATCAAGAGCAACCTCGCTCTGATACCACTGATCCATATTATTTTCGGCATGAAATGAGAGCAAAGATATAATAAAGAAATGTGGATAGATATCTCATATATCCAATAATATAGCATAAATGTATCATATATGAAACCATAAACACATAGATACAGTAATACACAATTTTCTATTAATGAGTGAAAATGTACAAAGATTGTAAAAATACAGAGTGAAAGACTCGCTAGAATGGTGCATCTTATCTCTGAGAAGAGATGTGATGGCTACTCGCATTCGTGAGACGATGATTTTATAATGACGCTCCAAAGTCCTTTTTATCATAAATAAAATCCAAAACCCTAACGCCAGAAGATGAAAAGCCAACATTTTTGTGGACCCCGTTTTGGGTAGTTTGGTGTATCAACTTCCTCGGGGCGTAACTTCGGCATACAATCTCCGTTTGGGGCACACGATAGCTCGTTGGAAAGGAATCGTCGAGGAGATTAATTTTGGGGGATCATTCAAAGCCTTTGTATATCATTGAGAATCTCTATCTCGAAAAACCTTCATTTAAGCCCTCAAAATGGACTTGGAAGTTAAAAACTACTAAAAATAGTAAATTTCCAAAATTGATAGAAAATTGTTTCGAGCAAGTTGTAAAAGGTGGGTGGACACCGATATCTACCTGGATTAGAGTGACAATTCATCAAATATGACATCTCTGTTAATGATGATTTTGTGGGCAGTAGGATCCCATAATCTATATCCCTTAACTCCATCACCATACCCAACAAAGATAAGTCTTTTTTATTTGGAATCTAACTTAGAAAGTTGATCCTTAGGAATAAGACCATAGGATTCACAACCAAAAAATTTAATATTTGAATAATCACAAGGATGACCTATCCATACCTATTCTAAAATCTTACAATATATTGTAGTTGATGGTGACCGATTTACCAGATATCACCCTGTATGAAATTCTTCTATGCACAATTCCTGCTACAACTTTGAATTAATGAGAATGCTCCTTGCTCTCGCTAGAAGAGTCATATTCATTCCTTCAACAATACAATTTTGCTGATGAGTATAAGCGATGGTTTTATGTCTTTCAATCCTAGCTTCATTGCATTAATTTTCAAATTCCATAGATGTGAACTCACCTCCATTATCTGTTCCTAAACACTTTATCGACTTGTTAGTGCTATTTTCAACCAAAGCTCTAAATTTCTTAAAAAAATTAAACACATCAACTTTTATTTTAAGTAAATAGATCCACACCTTTCTAGAGTAATCATTTATAAATGTTACAAAATATGACAATCCTCCAAAATAAATTGTAGGGGATGGTCCCCAAACATTTGAATAAATGTAATCAAGGATACCTTTAGTTATATGTCTTTATGTTTTAAACTTCTATCTACATTGTTTTCCAAAAACACAATGCTTCTAGAAATTCAAATTCAGATATTTTAAGCTTGGAAGTAACTTACGATCTACTAGTACCTTAAGCCCTTTCTCACTCATATGACCCAAGTGTTGATGCCATAAACGAGTAGAGTCACTTGCACCTTCAAATACTACCGTTGCTCGATTTATTTCAGTACTTCCTTCAAGATTATAAAGATTCTCGATCCTTTTCGTCTTCATGACTACTAAGATTCCTCTGAACACCTTCAATACTCCACCTTGAACTGTACATTTATAACCACTAGAATCTAGAACTCCCAAAGATATTAAATTTATTCTATGTTTGGGTACATGCCTCACCTATGTTAACGTTCTTAAAGTACCATGATACATTTTAATCTTGACACTACCAATCCCTACAGTTTTACATGAAATATCATTTCCCATAAAAACAACACCACCATCAACATATTAGTAAGTTGAGAACCAATTTCTATGAAGAAACATATGATGGGAAGAACCAGAGTCTAACAAACAATCCTGATGATGTTGTGAAACATTGAAAAACATATAATACCTCATCTACCATACCTAAACTTATTTTCAATGAATTTGCTTCCTTGTGGAATCCTCTTTGGATGTTGCTTGTCCTTTCCAACAATCCTTCTTGAGATGCCCTCATTTACCACAATACCAACATTTTATCTTACCCTTCTTGCCTTTTTACCTAGATGTTGATGTACCTCTATGATTCTACCCTATTTCTTTAGATCAACCTCTAGCCACCATTGCTTCTGATGTTGAGGTTTCTTGACTCAATTTTCTCCTCATCTCCTCCGTCAATAGAGCTCCCACAACAGTATCATAATCAATGGTGTATTTTGTGCTAAAAAAAATAGATGTGACTAAATGATCCCAAGATTCAGGTAATGAACAAAATAACGTTACTTCCTTGTCCTCTTTGTATGTTACTTCCATACTACTTAATTGACAAATCACAGTATTGAAAACATTTAAATGATCGGTATTTTTTTTACCTTCTTTCATCTGTAAGCTATACAATTGCCTCTTCAAATAGATTTTGTTTGTCAAGGATTTTATCATGTAAAGGATTTCTAGTATGTTTCATAAGCCTGTTGTTGTCTCCTCTCCAATAATATTAAACAAAACTTCATTTTCCAAACATAAACGAATGGTACTCAAAGCTCTTTCATCCAGATCTACCTAGTCCTCATCTATCGTACTTGTTGGTTTCCTTGTTTTTCCCGCCAACACATTTTGCAATCCTTGTTGTATCAGCAAATCCTGCATCTTGATCTTCCATAACTTAGAGTTGTTTTTTCTATTGAATTTGTCCACCTCAAAATTTGAACTATATACTTTTTCCATTAATAGAAACCGCTTAAACCACAACTTATAATACTAAGCCTTTTAATATAGAGGAATAATATTATATTTCAAGGTTCAACCTCAAAATAAAAATATTAATTAAAAGGTTTAAAAAACGAAAAAACATTTAATATCTATGCTTTAAAACCTTTTAATAATAAAAAAATATCCACCATAAAATATTAATTAAAAGGTTTAAAAAAAAAAAAAAACATTTAATATATGCTTTAAAACCTTTTAATAATAAAAAAAACATCCACCTCTTCATTTATAAAGTCGATCCTTCATAAAATATATTTTGTGCATAAAAAATCCACTTTCATACCATGCCTTTCCACGGGTGAAATAAAGACTTTCCACGACTTTTCAATGTGATCACTCCATGGGTATCACTACCTTCATAAAACTTTATCAACGATGATCACAAGGTTATCACGACTATCAAACCCTTTGTATGTTGTTTGGGGCGACGATCCTTGGGTATCACATATTCGATAGGGCTAAGGGAGTGATGAACTTGAAAATTTTGAGGATTCAAAGTATAGGAGTGTATCATCGCCCCCCTTGATAGGGATGACCCCCGATAGGCCAATTAATATCGCGTCTGGAAAAAATACTCTCACAAATCATCCTCTCTCCTTCGTAGTTTCAATGTAAAATTCAGTCTTGTCGTATAGTTCCTTCCAACACTTTTTTGATACCACTTGTTAGGCACTGGAATAATAAACACAACAAGATTTTGTGGAAAATAAAAACAACAAAAATCACACACAAGAAAATATCAATTTGCGTGTTAAAATCATTTAAAGGGAAACATTTATGGGGTAATATAATCAATATTTTTATTGTTTAAGGGAAAATTACAACAATCAAATATAGACTTATAATCATCACTCTCATTCATCCCACACACTTGCCTCTGTAGGCTTATATATATATATATAGCATCTCTCAAACAGTTACATAAAACTGGTCACATAAATGTGTGCCTATCCATATTCAATTTTATCTGATTTGTTTCAACTAAAGGAAGAATAATAGGAGCCACAAAATCTGCCCATATACTAAACTGTGAGAAATTAGTTGGCACCGTTTCAACAACAAATCCTGATACCATCTCGTAGTTGAAGGGAAAAAATTCAAAGTTCTATAAAGTCTGTAAAGAAAAGTGGAGCAAGGTGGTTGGAAGGGATGTGGATATAGGGGAAATTCTAGAGCTTTTGGTCCGAGCACCTATTGGAAGATTTTGCGCGAAGATCATATCTACGCAATATTTGTGCTCATTAATGGATGAGAAATACACGAATTTGGGTTATATGTTGAAATTTCACACCTTATCAAAGGGTTGGATTTGTTTTAAATTCCACTCCAAGGAGGATCTTTCAATGATCTTCAAAAGGACATGGGGTTGGGGACCTTCAGGGATTTAGTTAAAAGAGTATTTTATTTCTTTTGATTTGACCTAGGAAGCCCTTTATCCCACCAAAATTTGGGAGATCCTCCCGAATCTTTCTTTGGTGTTGTGGCACGAATCGATATTGGTCTTAATTAGAAACTTGCTAGGAAAGTATGTGGGATGTATGTTGAAATATGGTAACTACTTCCATTACCTGTTTTTGTAGCGTTAGCTATTTTTGGAGAGTTCTAAGTTTAGAGAGTCATAGAAGAGTTTCATTTAGTTGAAGAAAGTTCTAAAAAAGTTAAGTTTTCAGTTTTATATTATTAGTAAATTTTATGTATTTAACTATTTCTCGATCTTGTGTCTCGTCTTTCTCATATTTTGTTTGAATTTGTGTGTTTTCACTGAGTTGATATAGTATTCACTTTTTTGAATGTTCCCCTCCTTTGTCAAATTGGTATCAGAGCGTGAGATTAGAAAGCAATCTTATACAAAATTTGAAAGGAGGTTGAGAGATAGAGAGAAAGTTGTAGATCACAGGAAAGATGGGAGGTGTGGCAGAGTCATAGAGGATGTCACAAAGTAAGAGAGGAGGTGCAAATTGTAGAAAATTGTGAGGGTTTCTAAACAAGGAGAAGATTGTCGCGCCAATTCGTTGAGATCCAAGAGAACTGTCGTTATCTGCTGAAGGAGACAAGATCGCTGAATAAACAACTGCCACTCGTTGAAATTAGATCCCACTTCTAATATTTTCCATGCAAATATTCGATTCAATGGAATTTAAGGTGTTGATGAATTTCTTTTTCCATTATAATTAGTTTCCAAGACATAGAAACCCATCGAGGTAGATTCCGCAAAGAGATTGGAGGCGAAGGATTAAGGTATGTATAGGATGGAATTTTAACTTATGGTACTATGGTGGGTCTACATGTCTTATTAAAACTAATTCTTTCTTATTCTCTTTTGATTATTAATATTGTCTGTGTATACGAGGGTATACACACATTGTGAGGGTTTCTATTTAAGGTTTTGATTCAAATCCAAACTTATATGGAAGAACTTACGGGCTTAAGAAAACAATATATTTTTATCACAGTGCATTTCTATAAAAGATGTAGAATATATATTGTTATTTAGGATGTGAATTTTATAAAAAAATTAATGAAATATTATTTATTTTATTTATTTTTGTGAAAGGAGTATTTTAGAAAAAAATATGTCTTTAAGCAGTAGCTTTCAACAATCATAGATCTTAATTCTCATGAAGGATTGACATTTTGTGGTTAATTTAAGTAAATTTGGAGTTATTAGTATGGATTTATGGAGCGATTCTTATCTTCCACCACATCCCAATTTTTCTGGTAAAAATTGTGATTTTTGGGCCCCTTAATATGAGATCGATACTACATATAGAAGGTTTATGGGATATTGTGTTGAATGGGTTTGAAGAACCATAAAATCAGGGAGACTATGAGACCATGATTCAATATTAGAAGGATGAGTTCACAACAAATAAGAAGGATGATGCAACAACATTTTTTCGCGTTCAACAAGGCTTGGATGAGATAATTCTTCCCAAATTTGCGGAAACAACTAGGTCCAAAGAGGCTTGGGATATTTGGAGATGGAATATAGTGAAAGGGGGAGAAACATCGATCAACATCAAGATGATCCATCGAGTGTTGTAGTTGTTGATGAAGAACCCGCTGAAGCAGAAGAAAATAAACAATACATGGAGACTGCAGTTGTCCTGAACACTATAAAGAAATTTGTTGAAGAAAAAAATGAAAGAAAAATGTGACTATGTACGAGATGCAAAGCATGATCATGGTAAAGAAAGTGAAACCCATTGTGTAGATACACACACTAACTGTGTATATACACATATGAATGATGAAATTGAAGTTGAAGATGGAAATAAAACTACCTCTATAGCAATGGTAAAATGTGAGGAGAATCTAGCAATGGAAGTTGTTGAAGACATGAATGAAGATATAATGAATGTTAAATATTATGATGAATTAACATTTCTTGAGGACATGGTTATAAATCTCAAGTATGATAGAGATGAAAGTGATTATGGAAAAGTTGTTGTAACTAATGCATAAGAAGAACCAGATGAAGAAGACAAAGATGATGAATAAATATTGAAGAATATGACCAGAGTAACGTTGAAGATGAANAACATAGGACAAGCTATGCCAACATGCAAAAGTAAAGGATGAAAAACAAGTTTCGGGTTATCTCAAGTGTTGTAAGCCTAGCTAGGACTTATACCAATAGGCGATCATGCTATGAATTTTGTAAGCCTATAGAGGATATATTGATTTTCAAGCTGCCATGGTTAGTCTTAGAATTGTTAGCGGTCGTAGTTAAGGGGGTGTGTTGAAATATGGTAATTACTATCGTCACCTATTTTTGTAGTGTTAGATATTTTTGGATAGTTCTAGGTTTAGAGAGTTGTAGAAGAGTTTCATTTAGTTGTAGTTAGTTGAAGAAATCTCTAGAAGAGTCGAGTTCTCAATTTTCTATTATCAATAAATTTTGTGTATTTAACTTTCTCTCGAGAAGCAATGAAAGCATTAATAATTTTAGAGCCATAGATCTTGTGTCTCATTTTGTGTTTGGTTTTCTGTGTTTGTATTGAGTTGATACAACAACATTTATTTTGGATTGTCCCCTCCTCCTTCAATGTGATTCGGGATGGGAAACCAAAACAGATTGAAGGTAGGCTTGGTTCCATATCGAGGTGGACCTCAAGGACAACTTGGTGGATGAAGTTGAGCTAGTGTAAGGAGGTTCCAAGTGGTTACAAAGGGTGTATTAATAGAGGGTACCTTTCCATTTCTTCATTTGATATGAAATCAATAATGTTCAAGCATAATGTAGACGATGGTCAATTTTTTTTCCATAGTTTCAAAAGGTATAGAAATATAAGGCTCCACCGTTAGGGTCATGAGCAGAAAATAGGACCGAAGTTAATGAAGTGAAAATCAAGGGTGAAAATGGTCTTGTGAAAATACTCCAGTTGTTTATTCCTCACCAAATCCTCCTTTTTCAAACTTTGGTAAGAATCTTAATTTTGTTGTTCCAGATTCCTTTAAAAATTGTATAAAGATACCTAGTGTTGTAATAGGTCAACCACCTTTGGTTCTATCAGGTTAAATATATGCACTAATTTATAAACATTAAATTGTTGGTCGGGAGTACGTAGACTTACAAGTGAAAGAACAAGAAATATAGGACTAAATCTCTATTCTATCCTATGATAATGCCCACAAAACACACTTTGAAATGTAATAAATGAAAGCAAAAAAAACTCAAGTGAAATAAATAATTAACATCAAAAGATGTATCTTAACATTGGATCGCAATATCATGTCTCCTGAACTAGACTCCGATCTTCAATGGCTTATTCTTGTAGTGGTCAACTAAGCTATGGGAAAACCAAATTAAAGTGAACTAGATTAAAAAGGAAAGTAAGGAAATATAAAAGTAAATGAGAAATTTACCCAAGCTGGCATTCAAATCAGTCAAATGGATGAGGTTACTCAAACACTCATGTATGTGTGCTACTAACCTAAAGTGGAATTTACAAGATTTAAGAGAAAATATTCAAAACTCTTAATTAACTCAATATTGACAAAACAATGTAATGTAAAGACTTCAAAGAACATGCTTTGGCGACTTGTCCTCAGGAAAAGATACACCTAGAAATGAAAGGAAAAGTTCATGTTGATATGGGATTAATTTTGTTTTAGGTACTGGAATAAGACTGCTTCACGTAGATATTTAATTTAATGTTGCAAATATGCTTTATGATGGATGGACATATAATACAAAACAACAAAACTACTTGAAGAACGACATATAATAATCCATCTCTTTTATAGAATTGTATAAACATATATTGGAAAATGTTCCATTTGAGATGAGTAAATGGATTAAATTGCATGCCACTCAAGGATGAGCTCCTTTTGAAGGATGTGAATTAAGAACTCTTGGGATTTGAAGATGAACTTAAAAAAAATAAAGTTTATTTGTATTATCCAATTTCATTGCAGCCCAACCCATACAACTTAAATTACATTCAACAAAGTAGTGATATCTAGATTGAAAGAAACCAATAGTAAATATACAAAGCTATTGTGCATGCAAAGACAAGTCCATTTGCTCAAAAACTTGTGGGCATATTTTCTTACATACTTGTTAAAAAACAATATATTTAAGATTAGTTTTATATAGTCGTTACAATGCCACTATATTTATTGCAATAATATTTGTATTTTTAATTATGGGTATACTACACACAGAATGGGCTATTAGGTACATAGGGTGTGCCCATTTACCATCTTAAAGTAAAATGTTGTGTTGGTTGAGATATTTTTTATTTGGGGAATACAAGTAAAAAAATGTTCCCTCAACACTTAGCATCCTTTTCATAGTCATTGTCCCTTCCAATAACTCTTAGCGATGGGCCATGAACGCATCGAAAGATAGGCTAGTGAAGGTATGAAAGATCATTTATAATGAGGGATAGAAGGTGCATATCCCAAAAGGAACGGTCATGTTTCCCAATAACCATTCAAAATATTATCAAGGTGCAGTTGCATCCCACAACTACCTGCACCCATACAAAAAATATTGGATTTTTCTCTCTAGGTTACCTTGTTCAAGTGCAACATGGGACTACCAAGCCTCAAAAAGTGGTCACAGGCTGGGTAGCCTCACAAGAGCTGGGTGGCTCAACAAGGCATGTGTGAAACAACCAAACCTTGGCACTCACCCCTTCATGGGTATATCCCTGTGTTGTGGCATAAAAACACTTGAATTGGAGGATTTTAATTATCCTAATCAGTCAACCACTAAGTTTTGAGTGAAAATTTGAAACCAAGGTTTTTTTGGATCCGTACCCGTGTAATCCTAACTTAGACTAAAATTTTCTTTTGTGACCTCTCAAGGGAGGATTGCACTAGGTTCTTATAGTTGTATTTTAATTATTTTTTGAAATTAGGGTCATGAACCAATATATTATTCTTTAGTAGGTAGAGGGTTTAAACCAAGAAACTAGGTATCAACATATAGAAACATTTTTCAAGATTTTGAAAATGATTGGTTTCTTCTAATCAAAGAGAAAAAAGCAACATATGAAATGTGAATTCCTTTTAAAACAATGAAAGGTCAAAATGAACATGGCAATGTTTTTTTTTTTCATTATAATGAATTGTATTTTAATGATGCCACAGAGGCATTTCAAAAGAAAACAAAATTTCAGGGAAATGTGGCACTTACATTATTCGACATCACAAAAATTCCGGCAACCAAATTTGACAAGCCCATGTAAATCATCGTCACTAAAAAAGGTAATACTAGATTTTATTCTAAATTCTCTCTTCCAAACACATCTATATACAAGTTATAGTAGTTGATTATCTTGTCATAAATTCTCCATTAGTTGTAACATGCAAAAGTTCTCAATGGCCAAGCAAGGTTCCAAGTGGATATTATTGAGACATGTGAAAATTTTGGAAAGTAGGTCTCTGGATCCCAAGGGATATCTATCACATTTAATATTAGGTCCAAGAAGTCATGTATAGCATTTTTGGCCCATCTATCAAGATTATTAAATGTTTCCAAACACGGGGAAATTTCTATTGTCTTAAATAGACAAATTCAATCAAGAAAATATTCACCACTAAGAAAAAATGATGTTGGTGCATGCGTAGGAAGGTTGAAGACCTTGGGTTCAAGGTAATTAGTCCAACAAAACCCTAAATATACCGGCCCTTTCGGCATCACCTGCGAGCATACAAAGTCTCACTCGAGGCATCCTTATGGGGACTACAAGAACCGAGATTCTGCAGCAGTGAAGGAAAGAAGGTAGACATGCTCTGTCATACTTACAAGACCCTTTCACACTGTATATCCTAGTTAAACCGACCTCGTTAATTAATTCTATATGCATATCAGTCTTTATTATTGTCATTTAGGGGTTTAAGCATGCAATTAAGATAATGTGCACTTATCTATCAACAATATTAGTAAAGATAGCATGCATCCATAGAAAAGGTAATAAATAACACCATACAGACATGAATTAACAAAATAAAACCATCAATAACCATTCCATAGCATAATTCAACATAGAGTTACTGTGGTTCACCCCCTCCTGGGCCATTTCCATAAAAAATTTACTTCTTTATTATATTTATGGAATTCTGGTTGTGCTATGCACTACAATAGATGTTCAATATACATTCCTCTGCTTAAATTCATGGATTTTTTACACAAAACATCCTACAATCACACAAATTACTCAAGATTCTTCTTTGTTTCGTCTTCTGTCACCTCTATTGTCATTTCTCTTTTGCCTCTTCTCTCTGAACTTCACTAATCTTTTTCCATTTAGGTTCTTATTTTTCAAGTTTTCTTAGCATCTCATAATGAGTTGGCTAACACTCATGCTCGGCTAGAGAAAACTTATTGTGAGCTGGATATATCTCATGCTCGAATGGTGTTCCCAGATTTTGAGTTAGTTGTTTCTTCTTGTCCCCCATATTCTTCTCTTTCCTCTCTCTTATTTATTGATCCTCTTGATCCTACTCCTTTTCTTTGTTCCTCATCTCTTCTCTCTTTTCTCTATCTAGCCTGCATTCCCAACAGGTCCCCAACACTCACCTCTATCTTGCACTGAGCCACTTAGGCCTATTGTGTCATGTTCTTCCATGTCTCATTGAATTTATGGAGGATCTCCTTCGTTGCATGTTTTGTTGTTGTGATATCGACTTCCTTTCTCACAAATTTCTCCATTATATGCAGTGTTAAGTTATTTAATCTAGCCTCGGTGTCATGCACTACTAATTGTTATCATTGAAATTTCGTCTGCAAATAGTTATAGGAATCCAACATCTTCAAATAGTTATGAGATCACCCATGGAACAAAATTACCAAAAAGCATTTCCAAAAGGTCCAAAAACTATACAACCAGTGATAAAATTAAGATGCGCTATGAATACACATGGCGCGCGCGCACATGCGGAACTAGAAACACACAAAAAACACACATGTGCACGATGCGTGACTATTGTCGCTAAAAGCTGTGCACACCTGAGAACGATGCATTTATGAGATTGGTCGGCCTCCCACCCACTTCTGGTTCAGCTTCCAAGTTGATTTGACACCCAAATCCCGGCTGGATCCGACTGGGTGGCTGGTCAAAGACCTAAAAATGCCCTAAATAGTCTCTTTTCACACTATAAGTTGGTTGCACAATACCTCAAAATGGTGCTATAAAACAAGGCCATCGGTGCACTTCATTTTCAAGGAATTCATTTGCAAGTTTATGCTACTGCTATTCTCTTGGGGAATCCTCTTTTCTCATCAAGAGTATACTAGCATCTCACCTCTTGAGTGGATTAGCTTAGGATTCTTTCACCATTTCTTTCGAAGTTGTAAGAAGAGCTTAGTTGTGGGGGTCCAAGAGCCCTCCCTTGGAGGAAGAAGGGACCCAAAGTCCTCTTTCTTCTTGGTGTTTTCTTTTCACTAATATAATCCTTGTCATTGGTGACATGAGTCTTATTGGTTTTTTTTGTTCTTATGTCCTTATGCTCAATAGTTTAGTTGTTCTTTCATTTCTTAGTTTAACTCTTAGATTAGTATTTTATGTTTCTTTCTCTAACCCTTTCCTTTACAGCTGTCTTGCTTAGCTAACCCAACTAAGCTTGTAAGAACCTTTGTTTTTCTCATTTAGGTGACAAAAGAGGCACAATAGATTGGCGACTCCATTGGGGAAAGTTATCAATTTCCTACCCCATTTGTGTTTTTCTAGCTCTTCTTTTGGTTTAATTAACCTGCAGGTACCTAAACCGGCCCAAGCCGACTTGCAAAACATCCAATTCAAAGTTGAATTGAGAGAATTCCATTCAGAATTTTCTTCACGGCCGTGTGACAGGTGTGCACGGGTTTATTGGCCCACAGTCGCGCATCGTGCACATGTGCACCAAAGTCATTGTGTTTTTTAGCGCCCTCCACGCACCTGCACCCAAAAGTTTGTTTCGGTTTGCGCATTGGCGCTCAGTGTGCCTCTATCTACTCTGAGACCCATGCACCTATGAAGAAAAACACACATTGTAAGACCTTTTGTGATTTGGGGAAGGCCCCTAGCCTTCTTAGAGATGATTTCATGCATATTGTAATCTGAACCACACTTAGTTCCCTCTCCATATAAAGGGATTAGTCAAAGCACATAGGCACTTAGGGGGTTTAAAATCATTATTTCCTCTTTTGCTTTCATTTTGCCATATGGAGGGCTTGCTTTGACTAAGGATATAATTTGGAATCATTTGTAATCACATAAAGCTTGCATTGGGACCAGAAATTGGATAACAATTGTTTGGTATGCTCTTCTCTCGCGCTTCAAAGTGACCTTGAGAATCAGAAAGAGGTTGTAGGAAAATTTCATCTCCCTTAAAAAGACTAAAACATTTAGTAGAGGACAACAGCCCCCTCGGGACTCCTCTTAGTTTATTTTTCAAACACATATTAAGATTGTAATGGGCCCATACATACCCACATGCTACAAAGATAGGATAGTGTTGAAATTCACTTTCTTAGATTAAATCACTAGGGAAGTTTAAAGGTTTTGTAATGGGCCCATACATGCCCACATGATCACAATCTATGATAGTTTCAAAGCTTTCTTAGATTAAATCACAATAGGGAGTTAAAGGAATAGTAAAGGACCCACATGTCCACATGCTAGTTTCCTAGGGACTTTTGAATTATGCAAGGTTGTACCAAGGGAATTTAGTTAATTAGGTAATCAACACTTGTAAGAACTAAGCGAACTCCACATGTAGCAAGGTGACACCTAAATTCATTAAAATATTGGCACACTTTCACTCATTCACACACAAAAGTCACTTATCACTCACATAATTTCCATCTCGAAACGTGGAGGTCAAAGTAAGTTTCCTCCAAAGGGATTCCAAAACACCCCACCCATTTCTTGACGAAACTATCCACTCCCATTTAATTTCAACGAGATTGGTTCACACCCCCAATCTCTCAAAACCACATCTAAATTTTTTCTAAAAAACTCAACAAGTTTTCCTCCACAGGAGGTGCCAAAAGAAATCTTTTAGTCTAGGTAGGATTTCAAGGATAGGCATCCAAATAACTCCTCATTATCTGGTTCTCACATTTTCAAAAATAATAGAAGTTGTCAAATAGGGAACTTTAAATCCTCCAAGTCAAGATTTCCTAACACCATAAGGCAGGGAGATACCCGTGAAGGGTTGAAAGCCGAGGTCCGGTTTCTCTGTGCATCCCCTCTTGAGGCACCCACCTCTTGGATGGGATCCAGCCTGTCACCCATTTCTTAGGCTGAAAATCTAAATGCTGCACTTTGACGGAGGTACCTAGTGACCAAAAATTTAGGACATCTACCCAGGTGGCAATTGTAGGCTACAATTGCACCTTAATTAGATTTTGATGTGGCTATTGAGAAATATCATCAGTTCTTTCGGGATATGCCCCCTTTACCCCTCATTATAACTGATTACTTCATCCTTCACTAGTTTCTCTTTCGGTGACTTCAGACTCAACTGTTGAGTACTATTGGAAGGTCCAGTGCTATTTGAGAGGAAGGACGTTATGTCTTTTAGGACACAATCACTTATTTTCTTTGATCCCCCACACAGACAAAACCCACTTATCCACATATATGCTTCTTTATCAAAACACTTTATGTATGATGCACTTCTGATTACATTTTGATTTAGCTATATATTGTGTAAAGTTCAACAAATTGCAGCAAAACACTCTTGTTTATTTTCTCTC